>VWZD01002855.1:709-15037 GCA_013396695.1 Sakesphorus luctuosus
ACTCTTCACTGGTGAAGTGGTAAAATAACTATTGGCTCCAATAGGAACAGAGGTTGATAATGATGCATCTTTCAGCTCTGCTCTGCCAGCTAAATTCTATATCTTTTTAGGTGGCTGTTTCCATGAACAGTATGAGTATAAGCTCTGCACCTCAAATTTAAACATGTGCCATCTGACTTACTCATCCAAAAATCTACTGCGAGCAGAAGAGCCTTCTGATTAATAACTTAAGGGAGTTCTTGGAGGAAACTATTATATTTGTCTCTAAATTATCAACAGTAAGGAAAGGATAAGTATGTTAAATTGCCTCTGGAAATGACAAATGCAATATAAAGCACTGCAATCTTAAAGAAATACATGTAAAAAGCTAAAATGATGTAACCATTTGATTACTTAATTTTTCAGGCAACTTCTTCAGGTACTGTAAAGAAAATGAAGTCTTTCAGGAAAGTCCTTCAAAATGTAAATGATGTCAAACAACTGCAAAACCTATGGAAAAAAGTGAAACATACACTTCTTTGAACAACTGTGGCTATTACAAATAATGTTCTAAAACACAGTAGTTGCACCACAAAGTTTGGAGTCTTTTTCTAATGTCTTGCAATTTGTGTATGAATCTTCTCTATGGTGTAAGGCATTACATTTTTATTTCCTATGTATATACACTGACGTTACTGAGGTAAAATTTACAAAAGCAGATGGAATGTGTGGTTTATCTCTTACTTCAAAGACCCTTCAGTCTTCACTTTGAGTAAGTAGGAACTTTCCTTGAACCATGTCTTAGAATGCAATTCTGGTTTTAATGCAGATAGAATCATGGATGAAAATTTTTAAGTGAAATTTTGCTATTTATAAGTGGAATTTGTAGGGGAAGAGTAAGATAAAGGAAATACACCATCTAAATATTTTTTCATATATCTTTCTGAAATTAGCTGGTGCTGCAATAGTCAATGACCAATTATAAGCTACCTAAAAATTGCTTTTAAACTATTTTTTACCATTTTTACCTATAAGTGGTAATGGCACTGTATCTATTCTCCAGATAAACAGGTATCTCTAAAGCAGGGAACTCCAAGGGAGATAAAAAGAAATGCATTGTGTTAGTTCAACAGCAACTTGAAGAATTCAATAAGACTCCGACCTAAACTGGCAGAAGCAAGACATAGTCAGATACTTTGAAAACCAAACAAAACTCATATATTTTTTCTCCTTGTTTTCTTAAATTGTAATTGGCTATATTCTTTTTTTAGTCTCTAATTTGTCAAGCCTCTCAACTTCATATGGAATCTAAGACTTTATTTTGAATAAGTGTAATCAACTAACAAGTCGTGGGTAAACCATGATGATGTGAGCACTTTGGAGTCTTGTTTTATTGCTCTTCTTAATCTGCTTAAATCCCTGTTTGGTGAAAAGTGCAATACTTCTCACTCACAAAATAAGGATTAATTAACAACATTATTTTCATCAACTGCATTTACCTCAGTGTGTAAAAGATTTTGATGTATTAAGTAGTCTGTAAATACCTGTTACGTTAAAGAGCGAAGAGTCTTTGCATCTTTCTTGCAATTGGCCTCAGTATTTGCCTAGACATTCAAAATCTAAATTGTTTTAAACTGCTTCTTGGATTATCACTTCTATGTCTGTGTATCAGTACTAATGCCTTTCTGAAGGGCTGCTTATTGGGGTTTACTTTGTATGAAAGATTTTATTAACTGAAGAACATTCCCAACAAAATAATTTTATTTAAAGTCCAAGTAATTTTAAAAGATTTTGAAGGACTAAAATATAGTCACATTATAGATGAAAATTGTTCACTGGTCCTTGCAATAGATTGGCATCACTGAAAGATGTTCAACCTTTGTTCATTTGCTTTAGGTTACAAGCATTCACTTTTCCTGCTCCAATTTCAACCAAAAAACCTGAAATAAGGTAAAAATACTGCCACTGAAAGATGTAGCAGATACCACAACATGCTGGAAGGAGGACCAACGGCCAGTTTTAGGGCTAGATGTCTTCAAGATTGCAGAGTACATAGGGTAGTCACTCGCAGCTAAAGCAGCACAAAGGATTATGAATCTGGTCTTGTGTGAGGAGTTTCTGCATAACCATGCATTCCTTGTTCTTCTGTTACTTCCCTTTTATTTCTCTAAAATCTCTATTTCCAGGGAGATAATCCCCCATCAAAATGAAGCCAGCCTCTCATGGCCTTTTTACATATGAAAAAAGGAAAAAAAAGTTTTATATCTTTATTCATAATACAAACGGCTTTCATGTAAATGCTTTATTTAGAGTTTTTCTGTGTCTTTTTACATTTGTGGGTCTAATAATTTGCAAATGAATACAAATGTATTACAAATTAATAAATTTCTAACAGCTACAAAAGTACTGATTTGGATAACTCAAATTCTGTTTCAGCAAAACGTTTGTTGTATTATGAAATGCTTTGGATGCACAAGTTTGTGCAATCTAGAAAATAAAATGTCAGAAATCTGTGTGAAGAGCTAACAATTTAAATAAATCAGCGCCTTTTTTTCCCCCCCCAGCTACTTTTTTATATCCTTCCTCTTTGGATCACTTCAGATCCTATCCAAAGACTTAACAGGACTTTGACATTTCTATGATAATTTTCAGTATCCAACTGTAATTATTTCCACTCAGAAGATTAAATAGCTTCACAAATTTGTGCTGTTTTTCTACACACACACATCCTCAGCTGCTACAGAGAGCAATCCTTAAAAAACACCATTGCCTAAAAATAAAATCTGAAAAAGAATTAATAAACTAAAAATGGGCTTATATTACATAAAATCATTTTATGTCAACATCATCTCATTTCTAAATAGCTTTAAAAACACAGTTCTGTAATTCCACCTACTAAACTTTTCTGCAAGGTAAATTATTTAAAATAGAATCTCATATTTTTCTTATAGAAGTTAAATTTTCCTCTTTACTCAAAAAATGTAATTTGAGTTTCACAGGCCACAATGTTAAATGCATATGCACAACTGTTTACTACAGAACACCTTGCCTACATGCTTATGTTTCTGTTGGTAAAATTAGGATGTTATACACAGCATAAAGAGAAGTCTAAAAGATATGACGGTAGTAGCTGATTGCTACCATCTCATTTTATAAGCAGAAGGAAATCTTTAATTTCCAGAAAGTATAGCAATTGTACTTAGATTTAAGAAGAAATATTTTTTAAAGTTTTACATAAGATAAGTGGTGGGTTTTGTTGGTTTCGGTTTTTGGGGGTTGTTTTGTTGTTGTTGTTTTTTGTGGTGTTTTTTTGGTTTTTTTTTTGCTAAAGAAAAAATAATTGAAACATTAAGAGATTTTCACATCTCAGTAGGAGACAAATTTTCTTTTGAAACCTGTTTGGAATGACTAAATCCTATAATTTCACAAATAATATAACAGTCTTTAAACATTTTTGGAGGGACAGAACCATGCTACATTTTTAGCAGAAATACATTCCTTCATAACAACTATCCAAAACCTCTATTAAAAAAAAAACCTCCTTCAACTCATCTTCCTCATATTTGTCATTACTCCAAAGGAGACTCTGTATAAGATGTGCCAAGTTTTCAAGCAGTGCTTGCTTTCTGGCTTCTTTCAACATTTTTCTAAGCAATGGATATTCTGAGAACTTCATATAGCTTCATGTTTCCACATATTGGCCATTTGTTGTCAGACTTATTGCTGTTATTTACCTTGCAGATGTTGCTGCGACACAGACTTCGTGCCTTTTCTCCAGCTCCTCTCATTGTAGATATCATCAAGAGTTTCATAACAGGAAAAAAAATAAAATTGAAGACTCAAAATAACTACAAAACTATGTGCCATTATAGTCTAATATGCATTATTTGTTCTGAATATTAAGTTCTAGTCACTTCATTATAAAGGCTTTTCTTCTATGGGCATTTCTATTGGTCTGTGTGACAACAGATCCTGAAGGAAAGCCAAAGTTTGCAGTCTAGCAGAACAGAATTCATCGAAGCCTGCGGATCTGAGGCTTCACTTCCTTGCTGGAAGGAGCAAAAATCATCATAGATTTGGTTTTGGTTGGGCTTGTTTGGTTTGGGGGTTTTTGTTTGGTTGGTGTTTTTGTTTTTTTTTTAAATGGCATTTTCACATGGGTTAAGAAAATAACACATGTAATTGGTAAATTGGACGTTACTGATGGGGTTTGCATAATACGACTCAGGTATTAGAAATCCTCAGCTTTCTGTGGAACAAGCTGACACCTCAAGCAGGCTTTTTTCGTGAATTAGCTCGAGAAAAAAACAAACAAAACCAAAACCAAAACAAAACAAAACGAGCCAAATTAAAAGAATTCCCAATAGAAATCAATAACCAAAAATAATTAAGCACATGGGGAAATAGACAGCAGGGTCTTGGAAACATTATTCTCCTATTGTTTGTTCTGCCAAATAAATTCAGGCTTGAGGGGTTTTGGATTTGTATCAAATATCTGGAAACAATCCTGTCCATTTCCTCACTGCATCTGATTTTCTGCATGTTACCTAATAGGGCATAACATCTGAGAATTCCTTTCTCACAGTGAGATTTTTTTGGCTTGCAAATTAGAAATGGTGAGAATGTGAATGACTTAGTTGCTTCTGAAAGCAATATTGTGAGGAAAAAAAAGTATATTTAGCAAAATGAGTGTAATTTTAAAAGTTTTAATGTAAGTAATCAGTTTTTGGAAGCATTCTGGAGATCTTGCTACTGAAATTGCAGAACTGATAACATGCATTTCTGCATAGGAACTCATATAAAGGTCATACTCACAAAGGTGACATTACCAAATAGATGTCTTGAGCTGTTTCCCATAAGTGGTGTAGTCCTGAAATACAACAATGCCATGTTTATCTACTACTCCCTGAATATTAAATTGTTGTATTAATAAAACAAATAAATAGAAAAATTGAGGCTAGTACAGAATTTTTCAGTCTTTTAGCTAAACAAGTTGACTTGTCTAGGAGCTATTAATCAATTTGTATGTACATTTAGGTTATGTAATGCAGAGACACTGAAAAAAATGGGAAAGGCACTCCTTTTTATTAATTTTATAAAGCTAAATAAAATATTAATTAAGGGCAAAATTAGAAGGCTGAAGATTAATTTCTTCCTTCCTTCCTTCCCTAGATGAAAATGATAAACCATCATCCAAATATATGCTTCCATACTTATATATGAAGTTTTATATGAATGGAAGTTCAAACATAGCTTCCCAGATAAGAGTCTGGAATCTTGTCCACATGTAATATTTGTAGCTGACTTGAGATAGTTATATTCATTTAAAGATAATTCAAAGGTATTTAATTTCTGAGCCATTAAACTATTTTTAAATTGTCATGGAACACATGAACAAAAGAGGAACAGAAGTTTCAGTTGCAAAAGAAATGCAGAAAATTATTTTTTTTTCTTATGTGAATAGCAGTATTGTTTGGTAACCTGGCAAAGAAGTAAATAGGTTTTCATTTCTGTGAAGATGGAAAGAAGAAGAATACATGCTGTTGATGCAAATGAAGATTTTCAATTAAGGGAAGGCTTCAGACATTAAACTGTATTCCTGAAAAACAGAATATGAAATATCAGTTATAACAGAGACCAGCATTTTTTACACATTGTATGCCTTAGCCATTAGTGCTAGGAGTGATTAAAACCTCATTGTTAGAAAAATATGAGACTTGCAAAAGGTTTTTTTACTAATAGGTTTTCTTTTTTATAATTTAAACATGTTTTGAAGAATATTTAAGTACTTAAGTTCGACTATTTACTTGTCATATTAACTTGCAGTCACAAATAATGGTTTAGAAAACAATGGAATATGAAAAAGTTAAAGGTTTACAGACTTCCACAGACCCATGAGACAGCTAAAATCCAGCTGTCCTTCTCAAGGGTATTACTGTTCAGTACTTTCTACCAACTGTGAGGAGTTTTTCAAGTGAATCATCAGTAAAATACTCAGTTTGAGGGTGTTTTGGTTTAGCTTGGCAAAATGCCAACTGCCCAGTAGTCTCTCAGATTCCCTCCTAGGGAAGGGGAGGGAGGAGGAAAAAAAACAATGAAGAGATAAAAAAAAAACCTTAAAACTTGAAACTGCAAGCTTCTTATAATTATACAAAAGAGAGACAATTAAAAACAGAATATGATATAACACATATATATACAAATGTGGAAGAAACCCACAAGAACAACAACTAGTACTGAGTCGTCCAACCAAACAACACAGACCTCCACCACTTCAGCCCACAAAACACTGCAACAGACTCACAGACTCCTTCTAAATGACACCCGGCAACAGGAGAAAACCAATAACAAAAAAAAATAATATGTTCTTCCCGAACTAAACAGCTGTGAAGTGGTGTCAACGCCAAACGCTACCAGCGTAGTGATAACATGTTCCCTCAGCGTTGCCCATGAAGGGGACTGAGAGAACACCCCTTACTCTACTTTAGTTATGACCCAGTTTGCATCATCTGGTATGAAATATTTCTTTGGTTGCTTCAGTCAGGTGACACCTGTCCTTCCTAATCTACATAAGACTACCTGCTAAACAGAGGCCTATTAAACTGAGGCCTACCAAAAGGCCTCACTAAAACTACCACAAAGGCATACCTAGATGTTTCTGTTTCTGCTGAAAGGACGCCTTGGTGATATGTATAGCATAAGTGAAATGAAGCAAAAGTAAATGAAGAACCATGTATTGTGCAGAATAATTCTTTGGTCAAGACATTCAAAATTCATATCTAATAGATTTTTCATAGTCAATTACAAATTTGTAGTAACTGGTGTATATATAGATATAGATATACGTATACACATAGTATATAGATATAAAGAGACTCAAAGCTGTCATAATATAGATAACTTAGAAGTTGTCTGAATGGATACCTTAAATGTAGTTATTTCTGTCCATTTGCTTTCAAGATCTTTTCTTTTATCCTTGAAAGGAAGAGTAACAAAAATCTTTTAACAGTGTTTTCTCCCATAAAGCATAGGCAGAGTCAGAAAGCACTGCATGATGTTAAGCAAGCTAAGAAACTGTAGCATAGATTCACTTCATCTCATAGCTATTAGTGTTTGATTTAAGATTGCTTTATCTTGCCAGAAGTGTAAAAGGCAAATGAATAATGATGAATGGGCTATGATGTCATACAGAACTAATGGCTATTCAGCTGAAAAGTTTAATTAATATTGCACATAAACAATTTTACCTGTCACTGCAGTTCTGACCTTGCAGTTCTCATGTATAGGCAGATAACTTAAGAAATAACAACACACAATCCAGAAGAAGGGATATTTGTATCCTTGACATGTGACAGAACAGCAATAAGGGTAATTGAAATATATGATGCATTTGGCATTGATGCAGATACCTAATTTTGATGGTGTAGGAGAATGACCAATGTGACATTTTGCTCATTTTCTTCAGCTGGAGCTTGTACAATTTCTCAAGAGTAAATGACCTTACAGTATTAGATAATATAGTCTTGACCCTGACTGTCATGGTAGCTGAGAGTCAGGTTTTGCAGTCAGCAAAAGAGCCCTACTGAAAGTTACCTACAATTTACAGTGGGGTAAAATCAATTGGAAGGTTCACTGATAATGTCTGATGGCCTTGATGTTCCCTCAATGTTCCCTCAGCTGCTTCTCATACTTTCTGTTTCATCTGCGTGTGGTGTTTTCTTAAACACATTTTCATTGAGGTGCCACCAGCTTGTCTGAGGGGCTCAGCTGTGGCACGAGGTGGCTTCCTCAGAGCCAACTGGAGCCATCTGTGCATGGCACAGGGCGGCCTTGGCCCCTCCTCAGAGAGGCCACCCCTCAACCTTTGCTGCAAGTTCCTGGGCAGATACTCTCAATTCTTCGTTTTGTATAACTAAGTACACAATTAAAAGTCTACGTTTATTCCTACCCAGTGTCTGACTCAATATCCACACTCAGAGGATGTCCACCTTATTAAGGCTTAAGGAAGGTATAGGAAAAATGGGGTGAAAATTCCTGTTATATATAGCATTCCCATGACAAATAATGATGCATAACAGAAAAGTCATAAAATTGACTCTCAGTTTTTAACTAAAACTACAGAAAGTTTTATTTTCTCTAAGTTAAGAGAGTACCTTAACTGAAAGCCTATATCATCTGATTTCAATCTGACTTACTGAAGATAAAATTTTAAAAAATCTCATTCCTCTAATATTTCTTTTCACTGTATGTGTTAAACTCATTGTTTATTTTTTTTCTATTCACTGTGCTTTAGTAAGTCTAGAATTAAGACTTTGGCTTATTTGGATAATTGAAAAGATTAATGCAAAAGTAAATGGGCATCTGAAAAATTAGCACAATGAAGACAGAATAGAAGGAAGGCAACACCGATTTTACCTTTTGGCTTAGCAACAACTTAAATGGCTATTGTTTCTTTAAGAAGGATTTTTATTGTAAAACTTGAGTTTCATGTGCTCCTCTTAAATTCTATTCTGAAAAAAACCCAACCAATGTTCAAATAATTAATTTAGTTAGTTATCTAATTTAAAATAAAAAGAAAAATCACACAATTTACTTCTCAAAAATCGTATTTTCCAGGGATTACAGTCAAATATATATGTTTACATGATCTTTTACTGTTTATCAGAATAGCTACAAACATAAGGTGGGATCACTAGGAAATACCAGCAACCACTGTTATCCTCTATCAGAATATGGGTTCTACAATGACAGAGTAGATGATACAGAACTACCTTCTTTTTTACCTCTTTATCTTTAGCATTCATAATGAACAAGTCTGCCTTTCTGGAGGTTTTGTTTTAGGAGAGAGGGTTAATTTTACAGCTGCAGGCAGCCCTTAACTTACTCCTTGACAACACTTACTTATAACCATAAAAACAATTGCTTTAGCTAGCAAGTATTTTTACCAGCTGCAATGTTTTTATTGAATATGGTCCTAGTATTTGGGCAAGAATTTTTGTGGCACGTTGATCCTGAATATCAGGTGCCCACCAAAGCCACTACACCACTGCTCTCCTCAGCTGGTCAGGGGAGAGAAAATATAATGAAAGGCCCATGAGTTCAGATAAGGGCAGGGAGAGAGATCACTCAGCATTTACAGTCTATCTAGACTTGGATGATTTTGTAAATTCACACCCTCTTCTGAAAATCATGAAACCATTTTAAAGGGAGCTATACGTGGGTTTGGGTGCTGTGTCTTTCTCTTAACCTGTAACATGGATGTTACTTAAGATAATTTTTGAAACAATAAATAATGGTCCCCAGTCATGAATTATTGTCACAGAATCAATCTTATAAGTGAGAAGAACATTATAGGAAATCATATTTTTTCCATTCGGTACATGTAGAAATATGTGGATCTTTACTGTGAAAAAATAAAATCAATGTTATTAATAATATCTACAGAAATGATTACCATTTTATAATATATTTCTTTTGGGAATTATGCTTTCTGATCCAAATTTTCATTACTTAATAAGATGTTTTTAATGATACTGAAAATAATGTAAGCCATTTTGAAGACTCAGAAAAGATCCTTGATCTAAGTGGTGGATTTTGTGTACCTATTTATACATAAAAACTGCTTCGTAATAAAATAAAATAGTAAATGAAGAGAAGTAAAATATAAATTAATTTCTTGGCCATTCAAGCAAAACTCTTGGTCAAGTTAAACTGACTAAAGATGAATCAGTTCCAGATTATCCACCAGCTTATCAAGGAACAGCTGATTCAGCCACTGTATATTATTATGTGCTATATCAAGACTCTTCTGAGTTCACTACATTTGCTCAAAAGTTGTTGTCTCAGAAGAGGTTTCTGGTTCTTACAGCATTGTGTAATTATTTGTTTTGCTTTTCATTTGATTTCTTAATACAAGACATAAAATTAATATCTAGTAATATTGTTCTTAAACTTTATCCGTTCTAAGGTATTTTAACGTGCCTACAGAACTAGCTTAAGAACCAGTAGAAATAACTTATTTAAGGATCTGTTAAACCCCTTCTTGATTTGGCTATTCTATCCATTTCATAATCTTATCTTTCTTATCAATAAACTGTTCATCTGCCTAAATAAGTCTACTTACTATCATTTGATGTATCCAAGGGTAGTTCAGACATCCACTTAAAGTTTACAGATACGATACAGGCAACAGACTGTTTTTGGACCAGTATATGGTGCCTGGTAAAATAAGCTAGTAAAAATTTCTGGCAGATAGAAACTAGTAGCTAGTACCTATATTTGGGCAACAAGATCCAACTGAAAAATATAATTGTAAGTTCAAACTTGTGTTTATTGAAGGGTAAGAGTTGAAAACATAGGAAGAGAAGAAAATGGGAAGGAAGAACTAAAAGGAACAGAAACACTAGACTTCTAAATCTTTTTTCTCCATGTTTAGAGCACTTATTTTAGTACCTGTACCAGTGTGATATACGTTATCTTGCTTCAGTAATGAAGTACTTCCCAGGGAACATTAATTAGAATGATGAACACAAATGTCTCCAGTTCCGCAACACTATTCTAACCATAAACAGAAGCTTGGTTCATGTTCTAACACTTTCAGGTATTTATAAGTAGTACATATTTATTCTGTTGAAGGGGAAATGTCTTTCAAGAAGAGCGAGAAGACATAGGTGATGGGAGTAGAAGGCAAAAGCTCAGAATGTCACAGCACTGAAATGCTCTAGATGTATTGCAACTACTCCAGCTAGTTGCCTAGACAATGACAAACTTTAACAGGAAAAAAAATAGAGGTATCTCATGGATTTTTAGTATTTTTTATATTAGTGGGTTAATATTCAGCATTTTTAAAATGTAGGCATGCAAAAGACAAAGTTTATAATTTTATTTAATTTACTGAGCTAAAATCAAAGAAATTAACCTTCAATGAGAAAGTAATATCAGCATGGGGCTGGTCCCGTGGTGTAGTGGAGAGCACTTCGGTCTCCGAATCCGAAGGTCGCAAATTCGAGTCTCAGTACAGACCGCCCTCGGCAGTTCAATGCCTCCCTGCCATCTGATCCCATCAGATCTTGGATGCTCAGCAGGGTCAGCCCCGGTTAGTACCAGGTGCTGTGACAGTCCCGAGGACTTCACTGTCACTGTCCAAGCTTTGCTCGGCCGTGGCAAATGAACCTTAGGACTTAAACTGTGGGGCCAGTTCTGTGCATGCTGAGCCTCACCTAAAAAAATCCACTGCGCAGGCTGGAAGGGCACACCCACCTGGGGAGAGCCCTTCCCAAATCTTCGTTTACGAAGATTAGCCATTAATATCAGCATAGAATTTCAGACTCATTTTTTCTTTTTCAGTTTTACAAAACACTTGTTATCAGCTGATTTGTTAAATGCCTTGAGCCATTTGATATATGACCTGCTCTTCTTAGTGTGCTATCTTTGACATAAGTATCATTTCCATTACATTTTACCTGCAGTAATATCTTTTAACAGTAATATCTGTTTTGAATGTTATTTTATATTCATAGTACTGTAATATTTTTCTCTTAGACTACCTGTTTTCTACTGTATCATGTACTTGGACATTCCCTTTTTTTCTCTGACTCCCTAAATTAATACCTCAGGGTTTTTTTTTTTTACTTGAAACAGCAAGCCTGCTACCCCAGTGCAAGAAAACTTGAGAGCTGTAATTTTTGTAACATCTGTTAGCTTGAGCTTGCTACAGCACAAACAGCTTACTCTAATTGTACCAGATAAATCACTGGAAAAAGGCTACTCTGGTTCTTACATTTTGCATCAGCTAAGTTGTCCCCTTTGGTGTCTTAATTCAATGAAAGAAGTTAATTGATGCAGAAATAGCTTGACAAGTTACAGGCAGCACTATCATTTGGAGAGTCTGACACAGACTGAAGGATGATTCTTCTGAGTCTTACATGAACTTGATTATAAACCTGGATCTGCTGAGACAGAATGCAGTCGTCACTTTCTTCTAGTGTTCATTATTTTGCTTTGTGTCTTCATTATTTCCGTATGTGTCCTCTTGAGGTCTTCTCAGAAGTGCAAGTCTCTAAATTACAGTCCCAGTCTTGACATTGTGATACATGTTAGCAGAAACTTCTGCTACCACAGTGGCAGACTTAAGTCAACAGGGGTCTGTAATAGTTTGGAGATATTCCTATATGAACTGCTTTATGATATTAGCAACCAAAGCCTAAACAAATTCTTACATTTATTTGAGCAAACACGGGTTAACAGAATAAAATGGATTTATATCATAAGTGTTCTACTGTTCTTTGCCTGCCTACAGATGGATCATTCCAGGAGTTGCACTTGATCTTCCTTGTGGGTCCCTTCCAACTCAGTGTATCCTATGATCTCCCACTTCATCTTTGTTCTTTTTCCTTGAATGACATGGTCAGTCATCTACCTTTTTCATTTTCTTTTTTGGGAATGCTGTAGTTCTTACCCAGCTGTCTGTATATGTCTGTAATTACCACACAATCAAATCTGCTCTTCAATGTAGTTTGTCTGACACTTTTAAAATTAAATGATGGACTATGGGGAACTGAAAAAAATATTAGTACAGATAGAAGTCTTACATTGCTCTGTAAGAATTGAAAAAGCCATTACTGTTGTGCTGTAGTAGAAAAGCTACATTACTTGAATCAGGATGTTCTGGCTCATTGAATCCTAACTGTATGCTCAAGTAAATAAAGTCTAGTGCATCATTCTGGAGGCACGTATAAGATGTTTTAAGTGAGACCTATTCTGACTTCCACATACCACAAATTTATATTCCTTCCATTTTCATGTCTATTTACAGTATTATTTGAATAATAAGAGCTTTGATAATGCTTCCTTGGTTTCCCCTTAAGATGAACTTTTTGTTTATTTTGGTGTTTTTTGGAACTGAAAAACAATACAGGATCTCTCTGCAGTGTTTAGCACTAAGGACCTCTAAGGAATCCTGACTGGCTGATATCCAACAGGGACATTTCTTTGGCAGTACTACATTAAGTTAAATATACAGAAATAAATGAAATGTTGCTGCTTTGGAATGCTGACAATAATAACTGAAGAAATACACTCATTTACAAGCATTATTTATTGTTGTAATTCCCTTAGTGCTGTGTGTAATAGTTCACATGTGTTCATTTAATATGTTTTTCAGGGGAGAGGAGATGCAAACCATGAAGAAAAGTCCTCAAAAATACAGAAAAAAAAATGTTGGTAACTTACTAGTATCGGGAGTGACCAATGGCAGGTCGTCTGTAATGCTGCAGAGTAATTCTGTGAAAGGTGGGAACATATTAAAGAAGGAGAGTGGATGCAACATCAAAGTGAGAGAGAATAGAAGTGGTGCAAAGAAGTGTATTCTCCCTTCTCAGCTCTATAAATTGCCATTGAAGGAAAGGAAAAGATCCACTTCAAACTTCAGGGGTTTAAGTCAAAGATTTCTGTAGTTTCCCAGAAACTGTAAATATGTTCAGAAAATAACCACCGTTATTTTTTTTAAAAAAATAATTCATTTTAGTGTTTCTAATTTCCTTATACTTCTTCTGAGATATCAAAGTGAATACAAATAATGTACATATAATCACATACAAATATAATAAATATAATATTTTTATTGTGATCTTTACTGCAAATCATCTGCACTGAAATAGTATGTTAGAGATTATTCTGGCATTAAAGAAATGCTTTTACTGAATTTCTTTTGCTTTTCACAGAAAGAATTAAGGGAGATTTGAATACAGAGAAATTAAAAAATATTCTGTAGATAAAATACTTGGAGTACTCTCATATAAGAGAGCAGTCTTGGAGTCAAGACCCTGTTGCTAGATCTCTTTCTGCTTTGTTTGTTATTAAGTAGTGGTAGCATTCAAGAGTTTGCTTTTTGCATTTGGGAATGAAGATTCCTGGTTATTTCTTTACAGGCCTATGTAGAATCCAGACACTTCCCTTAGCCATTCCTGAACAAAGTTCAGTAATGTTTACTTGAGAGCACAGGAGATCATAACTTCATGAAAATAAAAATCTTTCAGACTCCCACATAAATTAATATCTAACAGGAGAATATTTTCATTCTTTTTTTGTAACTTAGAAACAAGTACAGGAGGTTTTTCCTTTGGTTTTGGATTATTTGGGACTTTAGCTGCAGTTTGTTACTGTGTGTACATGTGAGTTCATCAGTCTATGAAAAGATACACACTGCTATCTCAAAATAAATTTCCTTATTAGTCAGATATTGTGAAAGCTAATGTAGTGATGACACTGATGCTAGGAACACTGCTGTAAAGTGAATGCTAGAAACTGGAGCTTATTTGTCCTTTAAATGCAAACTCAGCTCTAATATCT
>VWZD01002855.1:25459-40919 GCA_013396695.1 Sakesphorus luctuosus
ATATCATTAGCTGATCCCTTTGTTCACTTGCATGAATAAAACTAGAACTTCAGAAAGTCGAAATCTGATGATCTAACTGTTGCATAGACCTCAATTGCTGATAATTGGGTTGAAGAAACCATAGAAAGGAAGGACTGCCAGAGAAATAATTTAACAGTAATAATAATAATAACAACAACAAGTAATAACATCCTTGGAATCTATATGAAATTCATACTACCTAAAAAGATCTACCAAAATTATGTATTTCAAAGTGTTTACCTTTGGATGAAGACAATTCAGAAGCAAATGAGAAGGAAGGAAAGAAGAAAAAGACAAAAGTTTGTAGAATGAAATACAGAAAATATCTTTACAAAGGAAGACACATTGTTTGGTGCTAAAACTAATATAATAAATAGGTATAGTCATCATACAATTTTAGGAATGCATATATTTAACCAGGTAGAGGCTGTTAGTGTATTTTTGCAGTCATAACATGTTTTGTTAAAAAAAAAAAAAAGACTGGGACATGTCTGAGTAATATGGAATAATTAATTTCCAAAACCTTGGTGGTCCAAGTAAGATTATTTTCTTTCTCAGCCTTTAATGAAAAAGTTTTAAAGTCTTGACTAGAAAAGCCAGGTAATTTCATATTGCTTATGCTTCTTTACTGCTCTACTAGACAGCAACAAGGAACAAAACATCTTTTGATCCAAGTGAGGATCAAACAAATGAAAATACATTTATATCCATTATATCTGAATGAAATATGATAAGTGGTATCATCCTATATTTGGTTTACTGTTGTTGGGGTTGGATAGCATTTTGTAGGGATTCAAAGAGCAGGTCTATTTTTTATATTTGTTTTTATTCAGTGCCAGGTAGTAGTGCAGAAGGAGGAAATCTCAAGCAGAAAGCACTGCTAAAAATATTCTATAAGGTCAATCCAATAAAAGCAATTGTAACAATAAACCAATTCACTTCCATATACTATGATCCATGTACTCTGTATTGTGTTCTTTGTTTTATGAAGTCTTTGTGTACCCCAGACCCTGAGATAAGGTTGGTTCTCATGTGCTTTGTTACAGCACTGCTAGTATTCTGGGGTTTCTGTTTCTCCACTCTCACCCTGCCCCAGTCTCTGATGGAGAAGGTTTAGTTTTCTGGTTGCTGTGAAAAAACATAGTTTTGAAAGTTTCAGCATTCAAAAATAGATACACAAGTTTAAAGTGTTTTGTTGGGTTGTTTTAGTTTGGTTTGGTTTAGTTTTTTTTACTGCAGTATTCTCCAACAAATTACAATGACTTTCTTGCAGTTTCCATAAAAAAATTCAATGTCAGTATCTCACACTCTGAATGTGAATGTAAACTTCTGTTTCTAAAGAAGCACAAATTAAAAATTCTCCCAATAAATACTGTAGTCCTCAGTATTGTAGAAGTGATTAGTAAAATCCAAATGTCTTTTGATTGTTTAAGAAACAGGATATGCTAATAGTTACATAAAGAGTTATTAGATCTATAAATCAAGATTTTTAATTATTTCAGATATGAATAATACTTCTAAAATCATTGTATTTAAAATCCTGTTTCTTTTAATAAAGAAAGTTCTTGGCTTAGTATTTACAAAATACCACTATAATAAATTATAACCAGCCACACACTTGATAATGAAATTTTTAGACACCCATTATTAAAAAAAAAAAAGGATTTCAGAATAACTTTTTTGTAATACTTTCATAATGCTAAAGAATAGAATTTCTATAAAAAAATGGTTTTCAATGTTTAAAAACTGGACTATAAAAGCTCAAAATGTTACATTTTTAGTAGCTTTTCAATAAGAATGATACCGGAGTGATTGAGGAATTGCAGTCCATTTTATGAAAATGGCATTTCAGTCTGTGAGAACTGAATAAAAGTCATTATAATTATATTCTAGATTTTTAAAACTTGTTTTATTGTATCACCAAATTTTTTCTACATGAATTTATCAATTAAAGTACCTTTTTATTCCAGTAGCTTTAGTCCATATTGGTAATATTAATACTTTTAAAATAATAGGAAAAAATAATTCTTTTGAAAGCAAGTAATATTTTTCATACACATGATCTTTTTTTGATGGAAAAAAACTTGTATTTCTATATATTTCTGAAGAAAAATTGTATTGTAAACCTTTGTTTTCTTCAAAAATTTGCAGATTGCAAAAACAAACTTGCATTATTTTGTAGTTCTTACTGGAAGTTAAAATTTTGACCAATTGGCTTTATCATTCTGGCTTATATAATACCATAACATCAAAACACTGTAAACAGTTATTTGAGTGCTGCCTGTATTATACTCTAATTTTTGTTTAAGCTTCACTGCCTCATAACAGCATCCAACAGCAAGTGGAGCTCTAAGACAGGTTGGAGTAAACTGAGAAACTCTTGAGAGAAGATTAGAAATACTGTCAGGAAAAGATAGAGCTTGGAGAAGAGATTTGGAATGGGGGAGGGACATAGCTGTTATTCACCATAAGTGAGACAGCCAGAGGTGTTTACAAAGTACATGAAAAAGATGAAAAAAGTGTAGGAGATTATGAGAAGCAGCTGAGTACTAAATAGAAATGATCGAAGAACTTTTAAAAAATCAACCTCACATCTCAAGCAAGATGTGGCAAATAGCTAATAAAACCTCCTAGCTATGACACAGGGTGTAGAGAGTGGCTGAAATAAATAGTAAATCAGATGTAGATTGATCCTTCTAGGATAAAATAGCACCTACATATTACAAATATAATTTACGTTTAGTAAGTCTGAGAAAAAGGCTGTATGAAGGGATGTTATACTGATTTTCACTGAAAGGCATGAAGATTGTACTAAGTAATTTTGTCTACACAGAAATAGTCTTGAGCTGGTCCATTTTCCCAGCATTCTTTGTATTAAGTTCAAGATAATATAAGTTCAAGATAATAACTCTGACCCAAATCAGGAAAAGTCTGTGATCCAGCAAGCAATAGATTTGTAACAGCCTATTAGTTATCAAGGTTCAGATTTTAAGAACATTTTCTGTTTTTTAGATCTGTATCTAGCATATCAGTAAATGAATAATAGAGTACTGTGAAATATTGATTATAAAAAATTATTTGACATATACTGATTTTGAATTTATTTTGCTCATCCAGCAGAAGAAGCTTTATTTCCAACCACTGTGCCCTGTATTGCAGGATGTAGTAAGCAATTCTTTCCTTACGAAAGGCTGCTTTGTTCACAAAGACCACATACTTGTGCATATGAAAAATATACAAGTAGAGACGTTGGTTATATGACTGTATAGGTAGACAAGATTTGTTATTGCAGTATATTATTTTCTATATATTCTGAATGCAAGAGACAATTTCATTTTAAGGCAAGCAAGACAATGTAACAGTTACAGCAGAAGCAGAAAGGAATATACAGCTCTATCCTGTCTCAGTTTTTGGACCATCAATTAATCTTGATGATGTACATTTACACTGTAGACTGCTTTGTTACTAGCTTGTAATAGATGAAACTTCTCAGTTTGATGCAGACTAAACATGCTGAATTGAAAAGCTGAGTCCTTTCCATAAAGATTAAAAAAATAATCAAAAAGTGAGAAACCAATCAACATGCAGAACACAAGTTGTTAGTATTATGAAAAGGTTTAGTACATCTTGCCCCATACTTTTTCTGTAATTCCTGCCCTCAGCTCAGGTTAAAAGTATATCTTTGTTCTCACTCATAGCCCAAGACAAACAGACCAAGATCTTCATATTTCCTTTGTGCTAGATTAATTAAAAATATTTTTTTTTCTTTCTAAAAACACAGTATGGTAGTAGCATTATCAAATTTATTAGAAATCATGTGGAAGGGATTATATCAAGTCATTCATCTTAAACAACCCTGAGATAAGCTCAGCTGGTTAGAGCATGCTGATAGTAACACCAAGCTTGTGGATTTGGTGCCTGTATGGGCCATTTACTTAAGAGTTGGAGTTGATGATCCTTGTGGGTTCCTTCCAACTCAGGTTATTCTGTGAAATAGAAGTGTCCACTGAATAGAGAGGTGTTCTGATAGAAATCAGTCTAACGTGAGTTATTAAGTATTTTTCTAGTGTATTTGGTAGTCCTCCCTACAGAGGTCTATCAGATCACAAATTATGTCACTGAATATTTTTTAGCCCAAATGTATACTACTAAAATACTAACCTTGCCCCTGTAGCTAAAAAGATTATGATAAATGTACTAAAATTAGTTGAGTATGCTAATTACCAAATTTGCCCTTCTTATAATGTTTGTGCTTCTACTTATATAAAGGGAATTTTTTTGTTTAAGAAAGGGATTACGATTGTTTGGCATCTTAATTTTTTTATTATTTATTTTTTGGCTATGAATATTCAATTTTAATAGAGTGGGAAACAAATTTTATTAGAGAGTAAAGTTGGAAGTGATGAAAAACAAGAACAAATAACAAATCCTAATCAAAATAATTTGTCTCATGTTCAAGTCAAACATTTATTTAAGGAAACCGAACATCCTCTGCAAAATATTGTGTACAGTGCTATTTAAAGAAAAAGGATTTTTCTGTCAAAAGGCAGGAATGGCTTTACAGTGAAGATGAGAGTTTGTTTTAAGCTGTTGGAATCATTAAGCAGAAATGACTAGCACTAATCTTACAGTACAGAAGTGTGAGTGGTAAGCAGGATCAAAAGATTCTATGAGATGATCCCCCCCCCCTCCCCAAATGAAATCTGTTATAGAGAAATAAATCTATACATTTATATAAGAAAGTATACCACTCTCTTACAGTTAAACAGGAATAGAGCATTTTGGACTAGTATTTCTAACTACTAGAGTTTCTTTGCTAATAGGAGTTTCTGACAGATACTGTGTATTGTGACATAAAGAAAATACTTAGGGTGAGTTTATCTGAAATTTTATTACATATTTATAGTCTATATACTGCAAAAAATAGTTAGACCCATGCAAGTTTGTACCACATGAGAATGATTCAGTACATCCTAGTTAAGAATAATCAAATATATATATGTGATATAGCCATCACAGAATATGCCAAGTTGGAAGGACCCACAAGGAGCGTCGAGTTCAACTCCAGGCCCTGCTCAGGACCCTTCCTAAGAGTCACACCATGTGCCTGAGAGTATCAGGGACCATGGCCCAGTTACAATATATTAGCTTGATACAATAAAACAATCTGTAAGACAACTCTAGGAAAATGCACTGTATTCTTAGTCATCTGAGGTATTGATTATTAAAGATCTTACCATGTACCTTGCAGGTCTGACTTACTACAGAGTTAAGACCTCTCCTTTTATTTACACCAACACAGAGACACAAAATGCAAGGAGATATAAGTGAAATAATAACAGTATACTGACAAGAATTATAACAACCAAAAACCCAATACAAACAGAATGGTTCAGACCATCAACAGAGATCACTTCTAGTCTCCTTCTGCCATTTTGTATACAGACAAAAAAGGTGCCCAACATTTGCCTCTTTTTGTCCCTGGCAGAACAAAAAATATTGTGACAAACTGAATTCCTGTGTTTCAAAGCCCTGCCCAGCTAGGCAAAAAACCACAGGGAAACAGAGACAAAGCAAAAACCTGGAAGGCTATGTCATCTGAAACAAAGACAAGGTGCCAATAGGCTGGTGTGTATCCAGGCAGTGGTATCAGTGCAGGAGGTTCCCTTATCCCAGTCTCTCCACTCAGCCTGGTTCCTAACAGCTCAGCTGGGCCTAGCCCTGCAGTGGTCCCGAGACAGGGACTGCTCCTGCTTTTCCCATACCACCTTGCTAGGCTCAGCTCCATTCACCTGGGCTCTGGGAGGCACGAGAGTGTCATACCAACATTACTTGAATTCTGTCAGGCATGGTGCCATGATTCAGTTCTGCTGGGCTCCTGTGGAAATAGCGCCTTGTGAGTCTGGTGGCAGCAAAAAGTGGTCAAAGGTGACTCTGCCCAGTGCCCACAGCAGCTGGCACCACTGCCCCCACCACTGCCAGCCGGGTGTGACGAGAGGCTCATTTTTGAAGAAACAGCTTGGTCCAAAACAATGTTAGGAAGAGGGAATGAAGTACAAAATCTACTTTAACCATGACAGCAAATAAGCAATCTCATGGTTTGGTAGCTATAAAGCAAGAGACACTACTGCAATCTAGATGACCATCACTGAAAGCACGGTGCTGATAAAGCCAAGGTTGTGGGTTTAATCCCCATATAAGCTATTCACTTGAGAGTTGGGCTCAATGATCCTTGTGGGTCCCTTCCAATTCCCTTCCTTTCTGGCATTCTGTGATTCTGGGAATCCTGACTTTGTTTCACTGGTCTTGGGAAATGCTAGCTTGGACCTCTCTGCTTTCCAGTGAGAGGTGTTTCTACAGGAACTCTGTTCCTCCTGATCATTTTCAAGATTCTTATACCTTATGCTACAATATGTCTTTCCAGTTAGCTCAAGTGATGAGCCCAAGATGCCTCTCATCCTCCAACAAACTTCTTGCTTGCTAACATATTTCATGGGGCACTTCTCTGGCCAAACCAGTTCTCATGGCTGCCATTTTAGTGGCAGAGTGCCTCAATGACTTTTGAGTCTCCTGACTTTGCACCATCCTTGGAGACTAAACTAATGGGCTTACTTAAGGCTTCTGTTAAATACATATAACTTTTCTCAAAATGTCTTTACTACCGCTCAGAATAACTGGGAAACTGGAGACTAATTTTTATTTAGTCATAGGCACTGTTAAGGCAATAGTTATTAGATTTCAAAATAGAAATATATGCAGACAGAATAGTATGGTCTGGTTAGGCAAGTAGCTGATAGAAAATATTATTTTCGATGTTAGAACTGGTATGTGCATATATAAGTCATGCATCTAGGCAGAGTCTTCCCACCTAAACATTGTTTCTTATAGCATTATTCCAGAGCACAGATTTCTCCCAGGATGAAGCTGTTGTCAGACTCTGAAAACATTCCTAGTCTGGCATGGAGATTTGCTTCCTTTTGGCATGGAGATTTGCATTCCTTTTGGGCACTGTCTGGACAACTAGTTACAAAGCCATACTGTAATATTCCATAGTATGTATATACTACCCAATGAAGGGTTATTTTTAAACTGAATCAGTGCAGTAATTTTATTGATAGAGACGCTATGCAGGATGTTACAAAATTAGAGATGGAAATAGAAGTCACTGAGAATGAGAGGGCTGAGAACTTTTAAAGAGGGCAACTCATTAAAGGCAACATATTGATAAATAAACATTCAGAAATTTCTCATCTTTTTTTCTTTTTTACTGTCTGAAAGGCTACTGAATGCAAGTTTACTTCTGTATCTTTCTCCCCTCTTTCCTCTACACAGTTGGAGTGCAATGTCTTGTTCTTGGCTCCCCAGTCTAAGAAAGATACCTATCTACTGGATCAAGGCCAGCACAAGATGACACATATGATTAAGGATCTGGAACATCTTTCATAAGAGGAAAGTTTGGAAGAGGTGGAACTGTTCAGCCTGAAAAAAGTGGTCTTAGGGAGAATACTATCAATATGTTCAGTTCACTGAAGTGAGAAATTTTTCATTGCAGCAATAGGCAAATTTAACCACTGGTTTATGCAAGAGGAGAAATAAACCCAAGCATTAAAATCCTAATTATTTATGTGTTTCTTACCTGCAGTTGTAAATGAAGTGTGGTGAAATTGGTTTCAGTTTCCAGTCATTTTTGGTTTTTATTTTTGGGTGTCACATGTTTATGAGAGTTGCATGTTTTTACCCCAAATTTCAACTGTTTAGTATGTAGCAATGCTAGCTTTTTCAGTGTTATGATTGGGAATTTAGGAGAATTTTATGCATTCCCTACCTGTATGCCTAACTGAAGTGTCTCATGAGAGAATAGTAAATCAATGTGTTTTATCCAGTGGGATGTGTAACCAAACAAGAACAAGCAGTTCTATTATAGTTAAGTGACTAATAGTCAAAACTACTACTGTCTGTTTACTACTATAATATTGACCTCATATAGTCTGACTGTGTCCCTGACTCTTAGATGATAAAAAAAGGAATAATTACAGTGGAGAAACATGGTTACTTTAATAATAAAATCCACCTCAGATACATTTATATTAAACATTGTGCATGTGAATCTAAGCCTTGTTAGCATAAATTTCATTAAGTACTCTTCTGCTTTCGTGCCAAAGAGAGGTAGAACATATTTCTGATTAAGCAGTAAGTTTGTACTGCCAGTTCATAGTAAATAATAAAAATGCTGAAAATAAGCAAGTCTGGAATCAACAACTGGGAAAAGAATATAGCATTGATAGAAAAATTGAGAACAATTATGGCAAGCCTTTTATATACAAGTTCATACTTTCACATCATGAAAGATCAAGGAGTATTAGAGAAACAGGGCTTAACATCAAGGAAACAGAAGCAATCAAAACAATTAGTAAGCTTATACTAGTCGGTTGTTTCTGTTTATTTGTTTGCTTTGTAAGAGCTGTGAGGTTTTTTTTCTCCAGTGTCCTGAAAATTAATGGCAAGTTGTTTCCAAGATACAATTACTGACTGTGTGGACAGCTAACTGAATTTGACAGTGCTTTGTAGCACTTTCCAGTCACTTGTCAGTGTTGGGGGTTTTGTTTGTTTATTTTTTTCTGTGAGTGCATACTTCAGTTTTCCTAAAGTTAATGTTATGAATAAATTTTGGCAGGCATTTGAAGACAATTTCTTGAATTCAATGAAAGTTAGCAGGAGACCTGCATCCTTGAGCAAGGAGCTCATGACTGAACTCAGGTGAATGAAGGAAGATATAAAAGCTGGAATCAGGGGCAGGTGACCCAGGAGAAGTATAGACATGCTGTCCAGTCCTGCGGGCCTGGGGTTAAAAAAGCCAAGGCTAATCTGAAGTTAAATTTGGTGAAAAACACAACAAACTGTTCTACAAATAAGTTAGATTCAAATATACAATTTTATTAAAATAATTGAAAAGCTAGGTGAAAAAAGGTCATGACAACAATAATATTCTGTGGGCCTAATTGTATCCTTTCTACTTTCCTTTTTGTTTTCTAGTTGCTTTAAACAAATTACTACTACTTTGTTCCTGAATTATATACCTGAATTATTCCCTGTGCTCACCAATCATGCTAAGAGTCTTATTAGAATTGAGTTGGGTTTTCAAAAGACTTCTGAAAGTGAAGAAGGAATCTTGTCCTGCAAGATGAGCTCAGAGAGGATACATTTTGTTTGAAAGATATCATCTAGAGATGTATCAAACTGAGAAATTATCAAGTATAGGGTACTGTGTTAATAATGGCCAATCTTCGCGAACGAAGATTTGGGAAGGGCTCGCCCCCCGTGGGTGTGCCCTTCCAGCCTGCACAGTGGATGTTTTAGGTGAGGCACAGCGTGCGCAGAACTGGCTCCACTGTTTAAGTCCTAAGGTTCATTTGCCACAGCCGAGCAAGCTTGGACAGTGACAGTGAAGTCCTTAGGACTATTATCTACAGCACCTGCTACTTATCGGGGCTGACCCTGCTTGGCATCCAAGATCTGACATGATCGGATGGCAGGGAGGCATTTAACTGCCGGGGACGGTCCCACTGAGACTCGAACTCACGACCTTGGGAGTCGGAGACCGGAGTGCTCTCCACTACGCCACGGGACCACCCTGCACTGTGTTGTATATACATCAATAAAAATAGTTGTCACTTCAAATTCAGAAGACCTAATAAATTAAGAAGCACAAAATAATGTGATTTATAATATTTATTTATGTAAAGTTGTGATGAACTCCATTTTTATTGAATGCAGAAAAGATCTAGACAGAAATTTGATGTAAGTCAAACAGGTAGCCCAAAATTAGGACAAATATAATTTATTTTATAGAATCATAGGTTAATTTTGTGTCCTGAGGGAGCTGAGGTTGTTTAATCTAACCTCCTCCTCAGACTGGGTTTAACTGAAGCAGGTTGCTCAGGGCCTTGTCTAGGTGAGTTCTGAGCACCTCCAGAAATGGAATTCCCAAAACTTTCCACAATTTTTTTGAGCAGCCTATTTTAGGTTTTGATCACCATCAGGTAGAAAACGTCTCATCACACAATTTCTTCTGATGCCTGTTGACCTTTTGTAATATGTTCATGTCCTTGACTACAAGAGCACTGGGAAATCTGAACAGCTTCTAGTAAAGAGAGGAATCTAGCTCTGGTCTGGAGCCTTCTTGCAAGTGATGCCTAAAACTCCTGGAAAAGACTCTCAAAACAAGATTAGTGGAGAAAGATAGAAAAGTACCTTTATTTAGAAGCTTCTAGGTGCACACCACGAAGCATGCACACATGTGATCAGAGATGTTACACTTTTTATAATTTTCAATAATTAGAATATCTGATACCTATAGCCAACCCAGGTACCAATTTCCCTTGGTGCCCCACCCACAGAGGTCCTCAGAACCACCCTTGGAGAGGCTTCAAGGGCCCTGGGCCCTCTCTATTATTTTGTCTTGAAGCTGTCTTGCAGGAGTCTCTTCAAAACATCCTGACCTTGTGAAAGCTTAAGAATATATGAGAAAATGTTTTAGTAACTTCTAAAACCACCTCATATGTGAGCAACCCATGAAAACCTACATAATTCAAAAAACTATAAAAATCTACACAATGCGCACTAAAACCTTTGCATCATAAGTGTACGCTTGTGTAACCAGAGGAGAGAGTAGAAAGAAAGAGGCAGAAGAGAGTGATGTCAGTGAAGAGGAAATGGTAGAATTTTGCAGGATTCAAATACATTCAAAAACATATCTGGTAACTCTACCTATACTTTTGAATAATCACTTTATTCTTTCAGGAAACAAGGCTTTTTTTTAAAAAAGAGAGAACTGGCTGTTTCACTTTGGCTTTTGTTATTAATTAGCAAAAGCTGCAGTCAATACACTGAGAACATTGTTTTGTGACTTTTGCTCAGTTATATATGCTTCTTTGTATAGGTCAGTATATTAAAGTGAAGAATAAGATGTAGAAATGCCCTTTTTTCAGACATTCCACTTTAGGAACAAGCAGGAAAACATATTCAGTGTCATTCCTCAACAACAATTTGTTTTATGACAAAAATGGCATTGATTTTTCTGACAGATATGCTTCTCTCTTTCCAGTCTTCCGTAAAAATCAGTACCACTAGCAAAAGATTGAAGATGCAAAGCAGAGCATACACAAGTTTAAAATAAGGTTAGCCCTTCAGTATCTATTCCATTTTGATTAAAGTATGGAACCATTTACTTTCTTTGACAGATGATAGAATCTGTTTGTGTTTTTTTTTTTTAATGGAAAATGTGTACTGTATTAATTTGAAATCTCCATTGCTAAAACAAATAGTTGCCTATCGTATTCATTTAATATTTTGTGCATGGCAAAATGAAAATTGTTCTGCTGGCATGGAAACTTTTGATACGTAAAATACAGAGATTAAATAGAGCAGTATAATTAGGCAGTACTTCAGAATGTGCAACTTTTGAGACTCAAATTTCAAATACTTACTAAACAAAAAATTTTGTTAAGAAACAAAAATGAGAAATATATTTTTTGGTCCAAATAGAAAATTTTGTTTTTCTACCCATAAAGTATTCTTAATCGATTCACTAATATATTTTATTGCATTTATCTTTTACTATATACATTCAGATATTTCAAGTCTACTTTTCCATTCTCTGCTGACTTACGTTTTTAGTGAAAAATACTCATAATGACATCTGTTTTTCAGTGCATAAATCTGAGCTATGTTTCTAGTCATCAACGTGTGTGTGTATAGATATTTTCTACCCATGAATGGGGAAATAAAAAAGAGGTCTAGGGTTTAAACTGTAGCCAACATGATTTTTTCTGTATTCTTTCAAGGGAAAATGAGGCTAATATCGAAAATTACTTAAATTTTGAGCACTACAACAAATGGTAATTATTGTTTTTGTTTGGGAAATATTGAAGTATTTTTTTAATGAAAAAAATTTCACAATAAAATGTTTGCACCTTTTTCATGCTACTTCCATAATTGCAATAATTTTTCCCCTTAATTTTAAATGTATCATCAACTTATATGAATAAAAATGCTAAAATATGTTCTAAGGAATAGAGACTTTGTATTAATTTCACTATTAAATGTTGCTTAATGGATTGGCTTGGTTGGATTTTGATACATGTGTAGTTTTTTATGATTTAGTTTTCATCATTATGTAGAGAAAGATTTTGTGTAGCAAAAGAGTGGAAGCTAATTCTGGCACAGCCTCCAGTAATCTTTTGTAAGGTTTGCAGAAGGGTCAAAATTCAGATTAAGATGCTTGAGTCAAGGAACAGAAAAAAATCTTCAGAAATTTCATGTACATAAGGTACTGTAGGGCAGCCTTGTGGAAGTTTTTGTCGTGTTCGCATATTTGAGTATGTTGAAATAGCTAGGCACAAAGGTGATTTTACTTTAGCTTCTTATCCATATGGACACTGAATTTTAAAGCAACTGAACATTTCACAGCAGTACTTAAGGAAGGATGCATGTATTTTTTTTTGTAATAATTTATAGACCATAATTTTAAACATAATACATCCATGCCTGTAGACCTGAAGCTAATCTCAGCTAAAATATGTTGAAGAATCTGCAACTAAAAGAATGTGGATTTTTATTTTTTTTTTTTTACTTCTCTTGATCAAACATTCATAGAATCATAGCATAGAATGGTTTACATTGTAAGGGACCTTGAAGATCATATAGTCCTAACCCCCCAGCTATGATCAGGGATACTAAATCAGGTTTTCCAGCAGATGCAAAAAGCAGAAAGTAATTACTCAGGAGAGGAAATGTCTGAAATCAATTGGCAGGAAACAAACCCCTAAGCATATGCTTAACCCTTCTATAATAAAGCCCTGTAGGAAGAAATCTTGCTCCCACTGCAGTAAGTGACACAGTAGAAGCTGGTTTTAACTTTTTCATGTATCAAAATTAGGACCTTCCTATTACAGAAGCTCAAAACAAACCAAAACTGTTTTGTATGAGTGTTTAGCAAAATAAAATCCTAACTATATTAAATTCTGTATTTACCATTTCTTTCTATGCCATAAGGTTCTTAATCTTTCTTAATTATGTGATAGCAGAGGTGGCACTAACATTGCTGATAAGCTCAGCTTTGGCTAGGAGGTCCTCTCAAAGGTGATTGCAACTGGCTGTGCCTGACATGGGGGCAACTTCTAGTCCCTTGGAGAAACTATTTCTGCAGAACTCTGACACCAATACCTTTCACATAAATCATATATACACACACATACACAGAGGACTCGGTACACTGGGGAAAGTATAAACATGTCCAAGTCTTTCTAGTTGCTGGCATTCAAACCTCTCACAAATACACATGTACCGCACACACCCTGGCCTCCAGCTGTTGATTCCAAGAATTACCATGAACTCTTCTCCAATTGCTTGCAGTTAGGCCTTGCAGCCCTCATACATAGCACAGAGATTACAATGGCAAGGTAGTTAAGAAAAGGATTTGATAGTACTTAAGGTACCAAACATACAGCTTGGTGTTGACTAATATCTGCTTATATGCAGAATATTGCTTTGTGTCCTCTCCTCTCCATTTTCACATTTTCATCTCTGCTCAGTCCACCCTGATTCAAGTCCTCCCCCATCTTTGGTCCTTTCACTAAACATCCTGTTTATAAACTTTATGGCAGGATGGCACAATGCCCCTTCTGATATCTCATAAGAAGTTTCTCATAGTCCCTCAAGACCCCTAACTATCCCATACTATTGAGATAGTCACTTTCCCAGTTCTTGTCAGATACTAAGTCAGGTTGACCCTTTCCAAGGCTGTGTCAGGGTAGTGGTTTGTTTAGTGGCCCATCAGTCATTTTTCTTTTTTATTTTTTTTTGTTGTTGCTTTCATTATCAACTTCTCGTTAATTTCTGTATCTCTGTGCTTAATTTCTCTGTTTCCTGTTTTCTGTTTTTGTTATTTCTTTTAAACAAAATGGTCTTTTACCAGGTAACCTAATGAGTTAGAATGTTCTGTATACCCTTAAAAAACATTCAAAGATAAAGGAATATCAACACATAATAATGGGGAAAATTAAAACAGTAGGAAAAGTAGCATAGCGCTAGCTAAGTTTCATGAAAGGAAACTACTTACTTCATTATGAGCTACCAACTTTAGTACCTACTTAGAATTATTAACCACATAACCGATCTGAATAGTTCATGCCGTTTTTCTGAGTATTAGGAATCAGAAGTTTTAACATACATAGCTTATATTGAAACAAGGCAGAGGAAAAAACAAAGCGGAAAAAAACCCTAAACCCAAACTAGAACAGTTCAACATAATACAACTAAATAGCTACAGAAAGTACATGAAAAGCAATGTGTTAAAAAGAGCTGTATTCTGCTCTGAAATCCACATTGCATAAAATAATAACAAATCTAGCTTTTTGAGGTTCTTTCAATTTTCAATCCTCAAATTTATGCCAGTAAAGACTAATATGCATGTTATTATAATTTCATGGGCATCGAAACATAAGAAATCCCACTGAATGTCTCTGGATATCCGGAAGACAAAGAAAGAATATGGAATTTAAAATAACTTAATGAATGTCTGAAACAAATTTATGACTGCATATACTATTGGCAGTCCACTGCTAACTTGTCATGACAGAATTGCACTATAAGTCATTAAAAGCTAACCAGAAATTATATTTGAAATTGTGGCAGCCACAAACCAACATCTTTCAAATGGTAGTTTTACTGACAGCTCTTGCTTTGGTCACTAAAAGACTCTTCTTCTTCTTTAATATTGATTTATAAACAAAAAAACTAGTCTATGTCAAATATTGAAGTTAATGTCGTATGCATATAAAACAATATAATCTTATTTTAGTTACCTTCTAAAATAAGCAGTGTCCTTATAGCTTAGCTGAAACGGAAGAGGAGCTAATACAGCTTCTACAACTGGGAGACAAATTTTACTTTTTGGAAAATATTGTCACTGAAGGAAAAGGGTAGAGATACAAGGCAATTATAATTCCCATACTGTACATTTCTAGATTCTTACAACATTTGTTTTAATAAATTCCTCCACAGAGATTATACTTTCTATTTGAATACTCGTGATGGACTTCCCTTGTTAATGTCTAATTCCTTTGAAGCTCATTGGTACTTTAGGTCTGTGACATCCAATTGCAATTAATTCTGCAGTTTAATATGAAAAAAATACATTTTGTTTCTTTTACCCTGCTACTGAAATTTTCGTTTAAGGGCTACCTTTCTATTTTCTAAGAAATAAAATTATCTCAGATTCTGTAATTCTCTGTGTGTCCTCATTCAACTCTTTCTTCTTTTTTACTCAGGTGAAAGCTCCTAGATTTTTCTAAACATTCTCTACCAGTGTCCATTTTTTATCATTTCTATATTCTTTTATTGTACCATGTCCTTTTTTTGGTGACCAGAACTGCGTGTA
>VWZD01002855.1:47742-60969 GCA_013396695.1 Sakesphorus luctuosus
CTTCTGGCACATTCGTGCTATAGTTTCAGCACTATTGAAGTACCTGATGTTATTACAGCATGGTTTCTGTCTTGAAGAATCTGATATATTGTCTGTGGGTGCATGAAAGCCTCAGGTTTTCATATTTTCTTTTTTTTTTTTTACTAAAGTAATTTTTTTATTTGTGAATTCTATTCTTGCTTTACTATCATGCTCCTGTTCTGATATGCTGTTCAGAATATATAGGTTTCTAACATAACTCAAGGATAAAACTCCTATTAGTAGGCTGTAGGCTGCCAAAAAGGTCTAAAAAGCCCATGATGTGACATTACTGATTGAGGGTTTGCAGAAAACAAGTTGTAAGGTAGGATAGAGAATAATCTATGTCTTGACATAGATTTTTATATCATAATGCCTCTTTTGATGCAGAATGTCATAAATATTTTTCTATAAATTTGAAACATAATGCATTAATTAAGTCTGAGGTATGATTTAACACTACAATAAAAAAGTGCAAAATTTATAAATGATGATTGATACACTGCAAACCGATGCAAAGAATTCTCCAAAATCAAGCAGATATAATTATTGGAGTAAACATCAATTTAAAAAGCCTAAATTATATTAAGTTTGAAAAATACACGAGGGATTTACTGGTTCTGATCAATGAAAATCATATTCTTCATTATTGAAATACTGGTTCTGATAACAAGAGTATCTTCAGTGTATTTTGTATAATTTTAATATTTTTGTAAACCAAGAGATTGAAAATCAAGTGTAGGTTACATTTAGAGGACATGTTTAACTTTGTATCATTATATGACAGAATACTAAGTTACGTGGATCCACTTGCCACTTATGACACTTTGGTGTATTTATAAGGTGATATCATGCTTAATTTCTGCTGTCAGTGATATAAACAGACTAAGATGATTTCTGGAAATTTATAGAATGTGACTTCAAGTCTAGAACTTTACTCAGAAAGTAGTCCTTTNCATGAAATTTTGCTGTTTGCTATTCTTTAGATAATTCCTTTCTTTGTGCCATAGTAGAAGATTTAATGAAGGTTATATATATGCAGTGTCATTATTATGAAGATTAATTGTGAAATTCTTTTTAGGAAATAAGTACTAGAAATAGTTATAAACTAAATCTTAATGATAGAAAGAGAAAGCAACCACAAGAAAAAACAGAAACAAAGCAAAAGGGGATAATGACATGAAAAGGGAAATGCTAGTTAGAAATACTTCGTTTGTATTAGTTGATATAGTGAGCAGAGGAACTTGTGATTAACTGAAGAAAAAAAAAGATTATAAGAAATTTAGACTTTTCTAATATCTAAGCACTCAAGGATGCTTAATGATTTTCAGCAGCTGTTCACAAACACTGTGCTCTTTACTGTACTGTTATCTGTTCATGCAAGAGATGGACTCCTACACATACATGCTGCATCTGTTGCCCTAGGGGAGAGACTGAAGCCAGCAGAAAAATCCTTCTGTAAATGCATATTCTAGTGATCCATTAGTAATGAACCTGTTCCATTCAATAATTTTAACCAAAGCAATCAATGTCTGAACCATTTTTTCTTTAATCATGACATCTTTCACGGAGCAACCTCAGGGTATTCTGTTGTCTGAATATAGGCCAAGGTTCTAAGCTAGGTTTTATTTTGCTAGTGTCCATTAAGAATTCAGTTCATTAAGTGAAACTAAACATGTATCAATATAATTATTAGCAAGGGGTTCAACGAAAGTATATTTTCTGATTTTATAGTAGTCTATCAAAACAAAATCTAAACACGTAATTTTTACATGCATGCAGTTAACACTGACAATATTCACCAGAGTTCTTAGTCCACTGAATTTTATTTTATATTTCCTATTCAGCTCTAAATGCCCTATTTTATAAAGACGTGTCATCTTTTCTAAGGAAGTGTGTTTGTAACCAGTCTAAATATTTATTTGGTTAAAATGCCAGTAAATGATGCCTGTACACTTTTCAGAGATGTGTTAACAAAGACACTAGGTTTTACTGGTCAGTCTATATCTTCAATTTCTAGACAGTATTAGTAATAACAACAATAATAATTTATATTGCAGGAAAACACTTGCTGAGGTACTAAATTATATCTTCCTTTTTCTACTTCTCTTTCATGACCACCATCAAATTCATCCTACTGTTCAGCCCCAAGTGTTGCACCATCTGTAACAGTAGGTTGTAACTCCTTCAGGCTGGTTCCCTGGGCATCTTCTCATGCAGGAACTTCTAAAGCCCTCACCATTGCCCTGCTTCTGTTAATAGTGAAAGGTTCACTGATTTTAGAGAAGCAGTGTTAGGACAGACTTCTGAAATATCCCAGTGAACATGAACTTGATATGAACCTTGCACAATTTTTCATTCAGGTAAATCATGAATAATGGTGAAAAGTATGAGGTGACTTTCAATTTACAGTCCATTCTTCTGCATGTACGAGAGGGTAAGACTTTGTCATATGTCTTGCCCTTACTTCTAATAGTGGGCCATCAATTTGTTGATTTGTGCCTCCTGAAACTGTTAGAAGACCTTGGCATACATGAAGCACACATAACCCAAGCAACTAGGCACCTGTGACCATGTGCACAGGGCACGTATCCTACATGACCCTCCAGGCAGAATGTTAGGCATTCACCTGAGAGCAAAGACTGCAGCTCCAACTGCAAAGTCTACACCATCTGCTCCAGGGGAGACTCCGTTACTATCCATCATATCTGAGTAGTCATGGCAGTCCAGTGAGTTTCCCACTGTCTAGAAAAGGGGAAAAATAACACCTAGTTTTAAAAAGGGAGAGAAAAAGGAAGACCTAAGGAACTACAGGCCACTCAGTCTCCCCTCTGTGACTGGAAAGATCATGAAGAAGGTCAACCTAAAAACTGTGCTAATGCATATGAAAAATAAGGAGATGATTGATGAGTCAACATGGCTTCATTAAGGGTAAATCATGTCTCAAAAATTTGGTGGCCTTCTACCACAGGATTACAGCATTGTTAGATAAGGGAAGAGCAACTGACATCATCTACCTAAGCTTTTGCTAAGCATTTGACTGTCCTGCACTATATCCTCGTCCCAAAATCAGAGAGACCCAGATTTGCTGGGTGGACCAATCCTTGGATAAGGAAGTGGCTGGATTGTTTCACTGAAGGGTTCCAGTCAGTGTCTCAATGTCCAAGTGGAGACCAGTGACAAGTGGCATTCCTCAGGGATCACTATTGGGTCTGGAGCTCTTGAATGTCTTTGTCAGTTCCATGTATGATGGGATCAAGTGCACCCTCAGCAAGTTTGCTGACAGCACCAAGCTATGTGGTGCAGCTGGTACACTGAAGAGAAGGGATGCTATCCAGAGGGACCTTGACAGGCTTGAGCGGAGAGTTTATGTAAATGTCATGAAGTTTAACAAGGACAATGTTAGGATGTGCACCTGGATTGAGGCAATCCCAAACACAAATACATGCTTGGTGGAGAATGGATTGAGAGCAGCCCTCTAGAGAAAGACTTTGGGGGATTTGAATGAGAAGCTTGTTATGAAGATGTGGATGCCCTATTTCTGGAAGTGTTCAAGGCCAGGCTGGATGGGTCTTTGAGAAACCTGGCCTAGTGGGAGGTTCCCTGCCCTTGGCAGGGGGTTTGAAACAATACAATCTTTAAAGATTATTCGGCCATTCAATGACTACATATGTGTCATATTGCCCTTCACAATGGAAAAAGATGGACTATTACTCTTACAATATTGGCACCATAATTTTAAATACATGTGATACCAAAAATATTTTGCAGTAGTATTATTAGAAGAGAACTGTGATTTCCGTGATTCTGGGAGTAGCACTTACCCCTGGTGTCTCTACCATGTCTTTGGTTTCAACCCAGTCTTTCTCCCCACCTCTCCTAGTTCAGTGCTTTGAAACACACCTTTGGGAAGCAGAGTGACTATTTTTCATTTTGAATAATAATAGTATAAACTGAGGGGTGGTGTACCTAGATGAAGTAGTTCTTACCAGCCTAAATTGATGAGACCCATATCAACAATTAGGAGTGTTGCAAAAAGTTATCCTTTTAATCAGCTATGGGAATTGATCAAAAATATTTACAATACTGATGACTACTTACAATGATGATACATTGTCACTTTGTGTATTTTTGGTGCATTCTAATGGAATTTATTTCTTGTGTTTTGACAAACTTTTTAAATACATATAAAAATTTCTTTCACTCAGTTTTCTATCCTGGCTACTTCTGTCATGAAAGAAATCTTGGAGTTTATTTTGCAATATTATTTTACAGTTAATTAAGCAGTATTTGGACATTAATACAAAATTTATAAAATTTAAGATTAAATGAAAAGAAAGTTAATATTATAGAGACATATAACTAAAGTCTTAGAAATAACAGTATTTATTCTATTTGGTAATTTTTAATTCCGTTGTCTTCAACACCATGATTAAGTTTTTTTAATCATGTGATCAATAGGATTTTTTTACGTAGACAAAAGCAAATTTGCAGCAGAATTCCAAGAGAAGATGTTAATATATGATGAATAAGGCTTTGAACTGATCTCATGGATTTAAAATAATCCTCCAAGAACAAGATATTGAACTAGCACTTATGAAAAGTTCTTGTACAATGCTTAGCAAATCGCATATGACAATAATTTCACAGGTTGCCAATAAATGTGGATACTTCTATTTCTAAACACTGGACTTGATTTGTAGAATGTGTGACTTGATTTGTAGAATCATTGAATACTTACAATTTCCTCTTGCTAGGAGATAAGGGCTTACTTCACAGTAGTGTCATAAAGATAAATCAAGTGATCTTTGCAAAACACTAAGGTATTGGAAGAATATCATAGGCAATCCAAAATGGAAATAATAGTTCTCTAAAAATCTCAAGACTTTAATGGCACGCAATCAGTAAAGCCCATGATCAGACAAATAAAGACAAGAATAATAATAGAACCTCCAAGACCATACTCAGAACATTACCATAGCTATCCTAAAGAGATGTAACCAATGAAACAAAGATTGAATCCGAACAGGTATTCTGAGGACATTGCAGAAGAGTTGAATAAGATGAAAAAATATAGAGATTATGATCGGAAATAATAGTTATTCTTTAGTGATAGTAATTTTTGGTTTTGTTTTTGATGCTACAAGTGCATCAAGTAAGTACCACAAATGTGAATAAATGAATATTTATGGGAAAAATTTTGGGGCAGAGCTGTATCACCAGTATCATCATTATGTGTAGTTTGAAAGAGCAATAGGTTCTGTTCTGATTTGTTTTGTTCTGTTGGTTCAGACTCTCAGGAACATCATACATGAACATACTTACCTGTAGCCATCAATATTTAGGAGTAAAAATAGCTAGTGAGCATGGGATATACTTTTAACCTTGCTAAGACTAAAGCCTGTGAAACATGCAACAAGAATTTCAGGTACTTCAAGTAGTTTTAGATTAAAACATGAGGAAATTGCAACATTTGGCTGTTTCCAGGTTTAAGCATTAGCTGAGAAGACACTTTAAAGGTCTCAGTCTTACATTTGAGTGGTTATCATATTTGACTTTGTTCTTTTTACATATATCCTTCTCAAAATACATCCTACTATGCCCTAACATATGCTGTGTAGTTCAATTATATAGAGAGGAACTCATAGTGATATAATAGGGGGCCTCAATCCAAAGAAGAACATTAATGTAGTAGCCGTTGAAATAATAGAAATACTAATGACCCTGCAATCTGCCGCTGGGGGCAGTTATCTTTCGGTATTCAGTGGATCAAACTCAATTATGTGAAGAAGTCATTGTGTCATAGTTTGTTGTAAATCAGTTTTCAAGTTTCAGCACTCAAGATGTACCTGAAAATTAATGTAACAACTGAAATCTGGTTTTCATTAGTGAAAATCAGCTGAAACCAATCTAGTTTTGGATTTTGCTGTATGTGTTTGAACATTGATGTTGATTTTAGAAGTGGTCTGAAACAGATTTTTCTGGTTTTGTTTTTCTCTGCCAATATTATCTGTGAAAAACTGTAAAACTAATAAAAGAAATTACTTTGAATTTCAAGGGAGAAAATTAAAACAGCAAGTATCAGGTTTAAAATGACTATTAGATACAGATAAACCTGTCTTACCTTGCATATTGAAGAAAACAGAAAATTAGTGTAAAGATTGTCAACGTAGCAAAGCTTGAATTGTTTCCTCATATTATAAGGCATTTTTAAAATTAGCTTGTATTTCATTTGATATCCCTCATTGTAATCACAGATCTAGTAGAGCTACTAGGCTTTTTTAGTATACTACAGCATAGAAATAATGCTGTCAGCAAAACATTGTATCCTGATATATTTAAACCAATCTACTGTTGGCATCTGTATGTAACTTTAAAATAGAGTATAACACACCATAGCATGTTTTAGTAATATTTGAATGTTAATCAATTGTTATCCCTGCCCTTATGGTTTTTAAGGATTGCTTTAATTAAGCCACTTTATTCCAAACTTACATACCTAGAACAAAACAGACATGAGTAGGAAACAGAGAATATATGGGGTGGATTTGCAGTTTTTGTTTGGTTGTGTTTTTTTGTTGTGTTTTGTTTTGTTTTGTTTTTCCTCCCCAGAGTCAGACCACTGTAAATCCAGCAGCCTATCAATATGAACCAAAAAAGTATTTAGGTGAGTGCAGATAAATGGTGGCTGTCTTCTGAGTTCACAGTAGGTCTTGTTTCCTAGATATATGCTGTCACAGTCAGTATGATTGGGAAAAGTACTGCAATTTTTAAGAGAATAAAAGCCTTGCATGGTTATTTCACATGTGGAACTTAGCGAAAAAAGGCCACATTACAGCAAAGACCATGGTGTAAAGAGCCTGAAAACCGATGGTGCACAGCTGTACATGCATGTATGAGTTTTACATCTGCCTTTCAATGAGATCATGGCTGGACAGGTCAGGTCTGTGTGGAGGTGAAGACCAGCCCTGCTGCAGCATCACTGGATCAGGAGCTGGTCCCAGATGAAGGCTGAAATGCAATCCTAGGCCTTGACCAGAGCCATGGTGCAAGGCCAAGCAAGACATGGGTGTCCTCAAAGACCTGCCCTGATAAAAATAACCTTGACAGAGGTAGCTAAAGATAATGAAACATAATAATTTTTACTAGCAAAGGACCAGGACACAGTGCAAGAGTATCTGTAGAGAAACTATATTCTCCTCTACATAAAGTCTATTGCAAGGATTATACTGTAGTTTGTTCTCTTAAAATCTTTTTCTAATCTGACAATGTGACTATATTTTTCCAAGTCTTTAGACAAATAACATTTATTTAATTCACTCAAAATTTCTCAGGCTTTGTACTTTTGTTGTTTATTCCTAACAAGATCAGGTCCTCATGGATTAGAGCTGCTCCTCTAAAACAAAGATCAAGAAGGGGACAGACCAAAGACAGATCATATTGGTTCTGGGTTTGATTAATTTTCCAATCATTATACTTGTTTTCCAAAGTGTTTTCTGGTTTTCCTATTATTATAGGATCACAATCTGTTGCATGACCAAATATCTTAAGTTTAAAAGGTCTGATTAGGTGATTCTACCTCATGACATATGCATTTTGCCACATGATTAAATTAAAGCGATTACAATATTTAAAAAGATGTAAAAACGGTTGCATATATATTTCCCACCTGTGTGCTGGATTTCAATTTGAGGCTGACAGAGCAGACATTCATGTCTAAGATACTTTCACAAGAATTTATGTAGCTCAAACTGACATGATAAAAAGTAGTCATCCTATAGATCAGACATTTTTGTTGCTGTTTTAGCAAAAGTTGTTTAAGATGTTTTAGAGTCCAGATTTCCATCTCACTGTCTTGTTTGATGGATGGGTAAAACCAACCATCTTCTGTGTGTATGTGTGGAGGGGAAAGGGATGGATCAAACCTCGTAGAGGTGGGGTGGCATCGTGTCCCTTAAGGCAGGCACTGGAGCCCATACGAGCAAATCTTGGAGTAGCTGCCAGGCACACAGAGGCCAGGAAACCTGTAACGGCCCACAGCTCCTGGAGCCCCTGACCCAGCTTGGATTGGCAGGGAGAGTGAGAACACTGCCCTCATCCTGGCCTGGGACCACAGAGTGGCCAGTGGTTCAGAGGCCCCATCTGGGGGTTGTTGGCCATAGGGACCAGAGCAGGTAAAACTAAAGGCATGCATATATTCACATGTCATGGCCCTGACATCTGGACATGCGGAAGCTGGTCTTCCACAAGTTTCCAAAGGTACCTCTATGTACTGTGTCTCCCTCTTTCTCCTTCTCTTTTCCTGCTACCTCTGCCTCTCTTTCTTTGCTCCTTTCTTGATGCTTTGGGTGGCTTGAAGCTGAAGAGCTTGGATTTTGACATAAGTGTTGTGGATTAGTATGTGCTGGGTAGTTACTGTGGTGGAATAGTATAGCTAGTGTACTAGCTTGTACAGTGCCCTTTTGAACTTATGCTGAGTTCCTTTATTTTCTTCTCTAAATTATCAATAAAAATTCCTTTGGGGAACAAGTCTGTGGCTTATTCTCTTGATTCCATCTTGAGGTACTAAAGAACCTTAAAAAAATGTATTTTAAAGTAAAACTACTGGCTGCTCCTGTGAGCTTGCAGCTCCAGGGCTGGAGTGCTACAAGATGTCACAACATTTAGTGATTTCAGTAGAATAATTGTAGCAATAAAAGTATAGTAAAATAAATTTAGAGAGACACAAGAATAAATTAATAAATACCTTCCTAATAAGAAATTCATTTGTTGTGATAGATCTAAATATTTCATGAACTGTAAGATATTTGGTCAAAATTAATGGTATTTTGGAAATGAGATACTTCAGAGGAGCGTTTTGTCTGACTCTAAAGTCAGACAAAAACCATTTTCAGTACTACATATACACTAAAAAATAATGAATATTGTTATCAGATAAATTGTTCATAATGCCAGCAAACCTCTTAGAAAATTATTATCTGTCAAACCAGCCCTATACTGAATTCTAGTGTACATTGAGATAAGCCACATAGGAAATGAACTTCTAGTTGTGGATATTCCAACTTGAAATGAAATAGTTTAGATTACTTATCCTGTTTTCTGACCTTGATTTTATTTGGCCATAGAATTCCACATTCAGCTATTTAAAAGAATATATATTATTTATATATGATAAGGATTTCCTTATAATATTATATTTCTACAGTTCCAGCAAAAAATGAGAAACTGAAAGTGTATTGAGTTATTTTTTTTTTAATTCATAAACAGCAAATACATAGTGTTTTGTATTATTTTCACAGTCATTCAGCTCTGTAGTTTAGAATTTTTCATCAATGAAAGACAACAAAAATTAGCAATGGGCAATAACTGGAATTTCTGACTATCAATGAAACCCTTTCTTTTTAAAAACATATGTAAATAAACCCCAATGCATTACCTGTCTCAGAAAGACATCCACAGCATAGCCAAGGTATTTGCTTCATATTTTTGTTCTTTAGTAACAGGTAATAGTGTGTTACTCAGCACACAGGTCCAGTGAAGAAATTGAGAAAAAAACTCTTCTTCCTTGGGCTTTGAATCAAACCTTATATTCATATCTTGTCATTTTTTTTATTCTTTTTCATCTTCTTATTCACTGGATGATTGACTGAGGGTACCTTATACATTTGCAGACACTCTGAGAAGTAGAACAACTTATTTTTATAAACTAACATTTGCTGTTATAAAAACCATTTTTCACACATGTTTATGATGCAATCTGTATGATTTATTTGCAATATATTTCAGAATCTATTTTCAGAAAGATTCCTTAGCATAATGGGTTTTTTTTCCCATTTTTGAGATTCAAATAGTAATACTATGCTTTATTTCTCACATAACCCATGCAGTCAGACCACGTAAGGATGGCAGTAACTGGATGTCTAGGAAAGAAGCATTTTTTTATACATATATTTACAGGAATGGAAATGTATTATAAGGTAAGCCTTTGTTATGTTTCAGTTATTTTGTGAGTGTCAGTAGTTAAATATATTTCATCTGACAGCATAAATATGAAACCTGAGACTTGAAACTGAATCATACATGCCTTTACTCTACAGTTTCTGTTTGTCCATTTCTTTTCTGGGCTTCTAAAGTAATGGAAGGGAAAACTGAGCTGAGACAATATAATTTCTATTTCCTTCCATGTTAATAAATGTAATAGTGAAAATATGTACAAGATAGTTTCTATCAACTTTACTCAGTTTTAAAGGTTGTTTTTGTGGGCTTTTTGGTGTTTTTGTTTGTTTGTGGTTTTTTTTTTTGGGGGGGTGGGTTAGTTTGATGTTTCTCTTCAGTTTAACTCAAAGCACTAATTTCTATCATTCATATGTTCATTACAATACTTTATCTTGATACTGAATTATTCAGCTGATGGAAATAAGACAGCTAAGCAGCCACTTGATGAAAATTAAAGGATGTAATATATCCTGGCATCTCTGCTATACTCTTCTGAATGTAGTTTTATAGTATGGAGATGGAAATTCTCACCTTGCAAGAAAATTCTCCTCTAAAATATTTTTGCACCTTATATACAAATCTAGTGTGAATACTCCAACATTCCTTATTGCATAGAAGAAAATTGGAGTGAATGAGAATGGGAGGTTGAAATTTAAAGAGCTAACCTATGGTAATGACAAGAATATTCTGGAAAATAACAGTAAGAAACCTCTTTGGGCAATGAACATGAGAATGTTTTCAAGCCTGTGCTACTTCAATAATATATTTATAAATATATTTGAGTCTGAATTGGTTGTGAAATTATTTTTTAATATTCTTTTACTTCATATTACTGCTGGTATTTTTTTAAATAATAAGGTTCTTTTCATCCCATCTCCAGACAATAAACAAACATCTTAATAAGTTCATGTTAGAGACTAAAAGTTGTATATATGTTCATTAGGTTAAGTACTTCACAACCAAGTTTCCATTCAAGCATGAGGAAACAGTTTCTTCTGAAATATTTTTAATGAGTAATAAGCACAATTATTATGTGTACCTTAAAATTCCTTCAAAATATATTTACTGGACCACTTATGAAATCATTATGGACCTATATAAACTCAACATTTCAGAGTTACATATTATATTACAGACCAAATTTGTTATCTGAAAAATTCTAAATTCAAAACCAACATGGAGAAGAAAACACACAAAACCTACAGAAGTTCTAATGCTGTAAGAGAAGTATTAATAATGTTGAAGTGTTGGGGTTTTATTTGTTTCTTTTTGTCTGTAATTTCAAACCAAAATTCTCAGCCAATTTCAGACTGGAATTTCCATTTGCATGATTAGTGTAGAAAAATATTTGTTTAATGCTACCTGAGCAGGAAAGGGCAGGCAAGCTCTATCATGTGTTGAGCATTTCCTGGGAGGCTAAAGGCATGAAAGAGATCTATCTTCCTAAATGACAATTTGTTCTTTGCACCAGTGCCAGGAAAGTACCACACATACCAGTCATTACACAAGGAAGATTTTGTTGCTCTAACAGGGCACATTGCATTTAGCATTCACCGAGGACATTATGCAGTTCATAGGACTGAATCAAACAAACTGTAGTCAACCTAGTTTTTCTTTGAGTAAACTAGATAAAAGGAAGAAAACGTCTTCAGATACGTGCAGGATCCTAGACTAATATAAAGGGCAACTCAGGGAAAAAAAAACAAAACCAACACCACCAACAACAACAAAAAGAAAAAAAAACAAAAAGCAAACCCTCCTAGAAAAGATCTTGGAATTGAAAGAACTACAGTCAGATTCATATATTAATGAGAAGAGAACATTCAGTTTCTTGTCACTCAGTTTTTCTAGCTGAGTACCATTCCTTATTGTACCAACTGTTATGAACTTAAAAATGTGCTGGGAAAGTACTGAACTCACTGGGATCCTTCCTTTCGAGCTGTACTTACAGTACTGACTGATGACAAACACTGGTTGAGCACCATGAAAAAGTTTCATTTTGAAGGACTAGCAAACTCAGGGAAATTCAATTTATATGGAAGTCTTCTGGCCAGGTTTAATTCATGTGTGTCTGACAGGCTGTGTCTGCACATTATTGTGGTACCTCAGGCATTTCGCTAAATACTTCAGGGATTTTTAGAAGGGGAAGGTAGGTAATCATGCAGTAAAGAAATATTAAGCAATTGCTCATCAGGCAGTATAACCTTCAGAATATGATCAAAAACATTCTTTCTAGTATGCTTTTGCATGTTCTCTTTTTATTTATGTCAGTGATAAAAAAGACACAAAATGCAATCCAATAAATGCTCTATAATTAAGTAAAAATACTTTTTCCCAGGAAGAGCCAGGCATCACTGAACTATTTAATATTAAATAATACTTTCCATCAAATATTATGCAATTAAATGTAACGGAATAAATAACAGGAGAATTTTTAAGTTCTCTGACACCCTAAGGTGAAAAATCCAGGACCTCAGGATACTGTTTCAGTTATCTCAGTAACTCTACATTAGAGTAGTAAGAACAAAGTGGTCCTTGATATTAAGATGTGACTTGTAGTGATAGAAGAAGTTCAAAAATTCAGTAATAGTATTTGTGTTTTCTTATTCTTTTCTCTCCCAGTTGCTAAATGGTTTTCTTGGAAAAAGTCAATGCCTTTNATTATAATGGTGTCATGTACATAAGGCATAGTTTATTTAAAGTATTGGTCCATGAAAACAAGTCCGTAAATAACCTGCACCCTTGATAAATAATTTGGATTTTTATCATGTCCTGATTACAGGAGAGAATGCAGAAGTCATTCCTATTTTCCCAGCAATAAGCCTGATTTAATTCTACAGGGCCCTTTCCTTTTTTTCCTATGTTTTCTTTACGAAAAAGAGAAATTTGAATGCTACAGAGTAGCTTCTGATTATTTTATCATGGATCTGACATACTTGATGAAATCATAACTAGACAAGCATTGCAAAATCACAACTAAATTGGGATTCCAACCCTACAGAAAGAAAAGCTCCTGCTACTACTGTGACTTTCAGCCTTTCCACTGATCAGAGGGTGTAAGGTTTTGCCTTTTCAGTCAAAGGGTGGTACTGTATCCATTTTGAGATGACTTCTAGAGCTGATAAGAAGAAAGCATGTTTCAAAATAAGGTAAAATAAGAAAATAAGAAAAAAAAAAAACAAACAGAAAACAACAACAAGACCCACCAAACCA
>VWZD01002855.1:61012-78106 GCA_013396695.1 Sakesphorus luctuosus
ACCACAAAACAAAAAACAACAACAAAAAATAAAAAAAATCCAACCCACAAGAAAACAAAAAAAAACAGAAAAAGCAAGCTTGTGAGTTGTTGGGTTTTGTTTTGTTTTGTTTTGTTTTGTTTCCAAAAGTAGAAAGTAGCAAAAGAATAGAGGAAATGTTTCTCTTAAGATGTAAAACAGTTTTATTGCATGATGTAGATGGTGAATATTTAAGAAAGCAGCCTGCGATATTATTTGTATTAGATAGATAGATAGACAGATAGATAGATAGATAGATATTGTATATTGTACTCTAACCATTACACTGGTTATTAAGTCTTTAAAAATAATAATAACTAAAAACTGTTGTCTGCTTAAAATTATATGGAAACAAAAAAAGTGTTTCCATGGTGAAGTTTCACTGCCTTTAGAGTTACTTAACATATCTTTAAGAGGACACTGGCTGTGTTTCTGCAGAAATCATCAGAAATAAAGAATTTCTATCTATCCCCCACTTCTTTCCCCCAGGAAGATGTCTTAAGAACAAATTTCTTCACTGAAGGAGACTGAAGTAGAAAGAATCAGAAAGGGGTATAACACGGTCATTACTCGTAACAATAATCATAAAATCATGCGGACAAAAATACGGTAGCGCACTCCTGAAACTACAAGTAAATGTAAAAAGACAAAAAACTGCGATAGGTTTTAAAATACTGCGATGCAGATGTTCTGTATAGTCAATGTAGTTTCTTAGATGAAAGATGCGTCACTAACATAACGTAATATTAGTATCCAGTATAGGATGTTTCATCATTTCTGCATTGTAAAAAGTGTAATATCATGGATGGTTATCCTTTGATTCCCCTATTAAGCCTGAGAAATGACACAATTTCATTTGATTTTCTGCTTTAAATCTATATCTAGGGTGACTACTTAAATTAAGTGATTGCTGCATTTTTATGGAGGAAGGCTAGAGTGATGTAGCATATGGCTGAGACATATTAATGACATTTCAGATATAATGGAACTTAGTTCATTAATCTGTACTGAAAATGAACTGAATGAACATTTGAATGGGGATAGGCAGTAGACTAACAGAATGGTACCTGTGTATATGTCAAAAGACAGGAAAGGGGTTTGGTGTGTCTGATAAAAATGTACTAAATAATGTAGGACCCAAGCATGATAGAAATGGTATGGAAAGGGGGTGGAGATTGTAATGAGTTTGGCTGGGAGGAAGTCAATTTTCTTCATAGCAGCCTGTATTTAGATTCATGATTTTAATATTTTAGATTGATGAAGAAAACTATTGATAACACACCAACATTTTACCTATTCCTGAAGAGGGCTTACAAAGTGATAAAACCTTATATGTTTCTTTCTTTACCCCTGCCAGCAAGTATGCTAGGAGTGGGCAAGAGATTGCAAGATCTAGTTTTCACACTAGTGAAAGGTGTCTATGCCCACAGGAGGATCGGGAACTACATGATCTTTAAGGTCCCTCCCATTCTATGATTCCATGATTGCAAAGAGATATAGCCAGGATACCTGAAGGCTACTGGCCAAAGGAACATCACATACTGTATTATATGGCTGTGGGAAGCTGGTTTAGGTTTGGCTTAGTTTTTTACTAACTCTGGACTGCTTTCCTCTCTCTTTTTAGAGCTTTCTTAGCAAGGGAAAAAAACTGCAAAGAAAAGAACTCAAAAGAAACTGAACTGACTTAAAAAGGAATTATATTTTCTAACATCTACAAACACGTATGCAATTTACACACTATGTGGACTCCACTCCAGGGGAAAGGGGAAAAGGGGGAAGGGAATGGGCAACAAGAAACAAGACAAAATGAAACTAAAACAGAACAAATGAAATTAATGAATACAATTAAAAACTTCAAGAAAGGAGAGGAACAGGCAACGATACAATCTCACCAACGTCCGGAACTAGGAAAACACTAACAGAGACACAGGACTGTCTAGGCTCCTCCGGTTCTTCCCGAGCTCCCAGAAGCAGCAAGAGCAACTCTCTCTCTTACTCTTACATGGAAAACACGTGTGGAATACTTTGTAATGTCCACTTTCTTAGTTACACTGGTTACTGAGGAAGCTATGGATAAGACCCATTACAGAAGCTGATGGAGAGAGGAGTGTGTTATAGCAAATTCTCAACATCTGCAGTCACCTGCAGGACAAATACCATGTTTATGTTAATAGTTTCTTCTTTCTATTCCAGGAACAACATTTAAGTGTTGTTAATATGCTTTTATAACTTTGGTCTTTCTTCATTATTCTGCAGAGTGGCAAGTGCTTGCTTCTATTTCTTACTGCAGGCTAGATTCCAAAATTCATTGGCTATTTAGGTATATAGAACTGCATTCACAGCAAGTATTCAAAAATAAAGGAGAATTCTCTATTAATTTCATCTGAATGTATAGATGATAGAGTTGCTATTACTATGGTCAAATACTTGAAAAAGTTCAGTTTGACAAAACCTAAAAAACATGTGAGCCTCATAAAGAATTGAAAGTGATTGTGGATGGATTTTTTAGAAATAATGATATTCATTTAGTGATCCAAAGTCAGGGTGGTTGCCTCTGAGGACATCAGTATGGAGTAAGCTACATGAGAGACCAATAACAGAATTTTATTAAGTTCTTATTCATTGTTGCTATTGAAATCAGCAAGACAGAAATGGACTAAACCCCGAAACTAAATTCATCTCATTATTTTTTAAAATAGGAATTTCTGAAGTACATTATATAACCAACTATTTAGGTTCCTAGTTTAGGCACACAGATTTCAAAATCTTGGCTTGACAGTGAATAAGAATCATATCAAAAAGAATTTTATAAGATGCAATCTCTCAGTTCAAATTTAATTTATTTTTTGCCTTTTAATTTTCTTTTTTACTTCAAAAGACAACAGAATGTGTCATAACTTCAGATGAAAAGAATAGGGAAAAATATTGAAAATAATACACTAACTCTTCTGAAAGCAATTTAGCATTTGTTTGGTACTTCAAACTCAGTGGATGTGTTTGGTAGGTAGAAAGAAGTGAAAATGAAGAATAAAGGGAAAATATTTTGAACTATAAAGAAAGAAGTCAACAAAAGAGTGGGAGTAAAGAAAAGAAGTTTGAAGAGCAATGGCAACACAAAGATCAAGCAGCAAATTAACCAAGGAAGGATTAAAATTAAGATGCCCTCTTTCCCCCTTTGGGAGACAGAAGAATTCTTAATTCATACCTTTTTTAGACAATTGTCAGTTGGTTAACAGTCTGAAAGGCAACATATCACCCAGCAGTAACAGAGTTCTCTCTGGGCTGCAGATTCCCTCTTCCACCACAGAAAGGATTTTTCTTATTGAATAAATCTCTATTGCTGGCACACAACCACTGGTGGCTCATATGCCACTGATCTATGAACCTCACTCTGCACAGTTGCACTGTCTTGTCGACATAGCATGAAGCAAAAGCTGGTGAGATTGACATAGATTTACAGGAGGAAAAGACTGAATCATAACAGCACAAAATGCTCCTAGGAAACAAGGGACATAGAGAACTCTCAAGTAATTCAACATGTCATACTCTGTTTTCAGGCCAAAGTAAATCTAGTAAAGGGCAAATGGACAACCTAGATTTATAGTTCAGACTTTAATTTTATATGAATAACTCAATATGAATAATGCTATTCAGCATCAATCTTGTTATGCTATATGATGTGGTTTATTCTTCACATTACAATAGCAGAACATTAGCAAGTTTAATTCTTTTATCTTCAAATTGTTTAAACATATCAGTTAAAATCAATAATATTTCACAAAAATAAGAAACTGGAAAATCTAGATGAAAATAATTGAAATAGTAATGTAATTTTATAGTTTTACAGGTAATAGAAAGTGTGAGAAAAGAGTATGTGTTAATAGCAAACGTCAGTAAAACCAGTTTGGATTGATCTGCTGTTTGTAGTTTCATGCAGTCTTTTCACTCATAGTTAATCTTTAGAAAACATAGATAGCACTGGAGGACTTTGTAGCTTCCAAACACAAGTTTGACAGAGACTGACAATATTATTATATCCCCAAATGCTTCTAAAAAAAGCTTTGAAAATAAAACACAAAACAAAAAAACAAAAAACAAAAAAACAAAAACAAAAACAAACAAACAAAAACAAAACACACACACACACACACACCCACCCCGAAACAATTAGTAAGGATATTAGACGGTGTATTGAGGGGAAAAAAATTGCTCATGTCTTCTACATGTCTCATATCTAAATATATAGCTTCAAAACCAAAGGATATACATGACACTATCAATTTATTATGGCAACCAGAAAGTATAAAAAACAACCATATTTCCTATAAAAGATATGAAGGTTTTAAAGCTTATTATGCTTTTGTAAGTGCGACTAGCTTCAGAAAAATTCCATCCATTTTTAACAGCTAAGAAATTGATTGTGTGCATTAGTATCTCTATATTCCATTACAAAAATATTTTTATCTCAATTATTGGTTTTGTTAACAATACAAATAATCATATATATCACTTTTAATGTTATAATTCAGATATATTAGAAACCATTTTCATATACATAGGTTTGAAAATACTTTAAATCATCATGCATAAAAAGACAAAAGATAATCCTCTGGACCAATAAAATGTAAATTGAAAGTAAATATCAAACAACATTGGTTTTCATTTCTAATTGATATTTTGTCACTTGTTTTTGTTGCTGTTGTTAAGACTAAAAATAAAAGACTGTCTAGTTGAGGTTGTGAGACAATGAAGTTGATGATTTTAAGACTTTCCAGCAAGACTTTAAATTATTTGATTTTTATTATGTTCATATGAACACATTCTGTTACTCTCCTGCCAGAGTCCCCAACTCTGCATGACTGTTCTGTTATACTCCCCAGCTGAGTTCTTTTAGACAGTCCACATGGAGGGTGTAACGTTTGTTATCAAATTTGCTTATGAAAGGTAGTTGATGTTGCACGAGACTTATAAATTAGCAGAGTGATAAGGACTACACTACATAACATAATACAAACATATTATACACTCAAAGTAAGTTATGTAAAATACATAGCACTTGCAACGCACAGTTCAGTCAGAATACCAAGGCCATTCTCAGTATTGGTGCCTATATGCTCACCCACACAAGACTGAGCAAACTCAGCCTCCAGAAATAAATGAATTGAAGCCAGCTGAAGCCTGTTGCTCCCTTTATAAACTTCAGCTTTTCCTCTAGTTTCTGTAATCTATGTTTGGCTAAGTCAGTCCCCCTCCTCCCTGCCCCCCATGCTTGTCTAGTTAACTTTGGGGCATGCTTGCATTGTTGCAATGAACTCAGGAGAAAGCATCAACCAACACCTGTTGATCCATGGCAGAGCCCAGAGCCCTGAGATATAATCAGCCTCTTTGCAACAGTTGTGGGTAGTCATAGCCTGTATTATTCTGAGAGCTTTGCAGGCTTATTTTCCTTGGTATTCTCTGAGTACTTTTCCATAGTAGGGACTTATTGGTCAGTCACATCTTCCTTTTCAAAATATTTTGAAGTCAGGAACTGGAATTTTTATTAAGAGGGCAAGGTTAAAGGAATTTTCTTTGCACTGGAAATGATAAGGTTTGAAGTTAGCTCAGAATGACAGATAAGGAAAAAATGTGAAACCACTTAATACAGATATTACTGACAACTTATTTTTATTAGAATTTATATTTTGTGAAAAAAACAATATTAGGTTATAAAATACACCTTGAATTTAGATATCCCAAACTGTCTTAGTATCTGCCTGTATAGGTTTTAACTAAAGAGTGCCTCTTGTGTGGCCAGCATTATCAATGCCAGCATTGTTTACAGGTTATATTGTGTGGCTTGCACACTTAAAAAAGTTGAAGTTATTATAGCTAAAGGTCATGTTTGGACAGTAAAATCTATTCCTCTAAGGAGCAAGACACATACATTATAAGTGAACTGTGCTTTTCATGAGACTATAGACTCCACAAGTAAATTTCTGAGATGTGATATGAAAAATGTTTCCAGAAAATTGACTATAAACCTGTTTTCCCTAACTATGGATATTATGAGCTTTTCCATTTTGAAAATATTTAGAAGACATTCAGAGGCTTGGAACTGACAGAATTTGTTTTGTATTTCTGTATTTTACAGGTAAGTTAACTTCATAATTTTTCACTTGGCTTTTGTTTTCTAACTATGTAAGTAACATCCAGTGTGTAGTCTGTTATTTCTTTATTGTTTACATTTTCAGTAATTTGAATTTCTATTTAAATTAATGCAACACACATACAGTGTGCAGAAGCATAATTGCCTATTTTCTTTATGTGTTTGGCTCATAATTACATAAACAAACAAACAGAAAAAACCTTGACTATTTTTTCATCTTATTGTGTGGATACTTTATCTTGTGGGCTATTAAGAGTATTCATTAGGCTCATTTCTTCATGGTAAACTAAAAACTATATTATTCCTACTTTTGACATTATTAGTTTAAATAATGACCAAAACATTCCAACTGAAAAGGGTAACTAATAATTGCATATAGAAATAGCATAGCAAAAACAAAGGATGCAGAGGCTACAACAAGAAATAAGTATACAAACTTGAAAAATATATAGATACTGAAAAACAGGAGGTTCCATCTGAACATTGGGCAACATTTTTTTAAAGCACTGACATGGGTTGCCCATGGAGATTGCAGTCATTGCAGATCTTACATCATAGAGCAGTTAGAGGTTGTACCATATGGAGATCCTTGGATGGTACTCAAAAGCCATTTGGACATGGTCCTGGGCAAATGATTGAAACTGACCCTACCTGAGGAGTGGGAAGAGACTAGATGACCACCAGATCCCCTTTCCAAAATTAATCATTCCTTGATTCTGTAAGTTTCCTTTCAGCTAAAATTTAAAACAGGAGATGGAAGTCAATGAATTTGACATTGTTAGCAAAGCTCTAATCAACCTGATAGGAAATATTATTGTAGCAATCGACTTACAATATCTGGAATGGAAAAAGTCCTGTCAGAAGTGGACTTGTGAAGAATATGAAGAAATCAGATTCTTGTGCCTTAACAACTGAGAGTTTTAATGTTGTTTAAATGTTCAAAATGTTTTCTATTGTCTTTTTTTTACAAAGTCACTGCTTCTCCTTCCCAAGATCCCTTGAGATATATGTTACCCAGGGGTCTGGAGGGAAGTTGCAAAATGGATGTAATCTACCCCCTTTCTATTGGATGTAAACCCCTGATTCCCACTGGCACACAGCCAAGCCCCCTTTGTTTCCTATTGGTAGGGTTTGGATCCCTCCAAGTTCCATATAAACCCTGACCCTTTACTAATAAGCTCTCACTCTCTCGTCCCTCTCCTGTGGTCTCTGTGTGGTCTTGTGGGCTCCCTGGGGACCATGTGGTCAGGGGCAGTGGGGAGAGCTGGGGAGAGCACACCCCTATAGGTAACGAGCTATGTCCTGGACCTGGAACCCCACTCAACCATTGCATATTACAACAATCTGTTAAATCTATGTAGAATGATTTTAACAATAAACAGTGAGCTAACTTCTTAGAATATTTTTTTCTCTGTCATATAGTTTTATGCTCCAGAGTTTTTAAATATATAACTTAGTCCTGTCATTTTGCCTATGGTATTCCACTGGGACAGATTTTGAGGTGTTTCAGATTACAGAAATATCACTCTGTAGAAGACATTTAGTTCCATTTCTTTATCCTAAACTCTATACTGTCATATGTGGTTCCTTTTTCAGTTTCTAGCTAAGGCTCTTTTTTTGTGAAGAGGAAGGAATAGCTAAAGATTGAAATAATGCCAGAAGAAATTTTTACAGCCAGAATAAAACTATAGGTAAGTCATTTGGTGGATACAGTGACAGTTTATGTTGGAACCCTCTGACATCAGGAAGAAAACATAGCTTGTGGTACAGTTTTGTGTAGACCACCAGTTAATTTATTGTTGGATAAAAAAATTTACTATGCCTTCAATTATCTATGTCTTCATTAATTATGTCTACTGTTGCTCTACAGTTCTTTTTACTCTGGAAGTAGATACAAGCATGTAACCCATATGAATATCTAAAATCCTGCAGTTAGCAGGAGTAGCTGGACTTATGGTAGTAGATATTTATTTGTGGTAGGAAGAGCTAGATTTATCTATAAAGAAAAACATGTAAGAACTATTTGTAGATTACCTGTTATATCAGCTTTTTCTGAAGTAATTGCAAAGTTACCTTCTCTTCTTTTGCATATTATTCAGTCACGCCACTAAGACAAAGGAATCTATAACATTCAAAACTCCAGTAGAGCTCATAGCAAAGTATCTTTTTAGAAGATCTTCAAATATTTTAGAATAAGACTGAAATTATATGGAAGCTGTAAACCAAATTTATAGATTTCTTTTTAGCATGAAACTGAAGATAAACTCTAATACATTTGGTCTTAAATATGGAAATGATCTTTAGACTCGAACAAATGCTTTGTATGGACCATGGAGAAAATTCAGAATAATTATGACTCAAATATGAAACCACATCTGTAAGCAAAATGCAGTTCATTCAAATGCTTTTGGTGTTCACAAATTTTTCAAGGGTTCTGAGGAAGCCTAATCAATTTACTGCTACTGAAATGCAACAATTGTTCGACAAATCACATAAGTCCTGCCTTAGGCCTGCAATAAAGATAAATAACTTCTCCAACTGAAACAGCAAGAGTGATTTAAAGAGTTCAAAAGATAGATGTACCAACATGAATCTGGCCAGACAACTAGACTTAATAATCTATATTTCTATGTTCTTGTATCTTAGAAAAGGTTTCTTGTTACATTTGAGAAATATCACCACTAACAGGAATTTCTCATATTAAAAATATGAGTAGAAATTGTGTAGAAAATAACCTGAAAAAGAGAGAAGAAAAATAAAGGGAGATCGCTCTAAAAAAAATTATGAAAAACATGTGAAAGGTAAAAAATAACAGTTCACACTATTTGAAAATGTCATAGATATAGGAATAACATAGTAGGTTCCATTACTGCAACAGCAGATTCTAACACATTTCTCAACAGGTGTTTTAGTTAATATCGTAGAGTAACTATGAAAATACGATGCACTGGCTTACATCATTCTGTCTTATTCAACAGGATAGCATATTACCTCCTGCTTTTCTCTTTCCAGTATTTAATACCATATTTTTCTGCCTAAACTCAGATACTAGCTCTTTCAGATGGTCCAGCTGATGGACATAATTAGTTAAAGTGTGAGAATTTATTCCCAATTTATATTACATTTTGATGATTGCTGTTTCTATTTGTCTTGAAGCAGAATCAATAAACCTGACAGATGCTCTTTTTTAACTCTAAAAATAGTTACTGTTTTGAAATGAAAAAAAAACCCAAACCTCAGAATTAAAAAACAAACAAACCAACAAACAAACAAAAAAAACCCACAGAAATAATATTCCATACTATATTTGGAATTTATGAAGTTAAAACCATGCCACATCAAACTAAAATTGGATCGTGTTCTGATATCCTAGACAGCCAGCTGAATAAAAATGGGCAAAAGAAAAAACTCATAGTGCTATGCTAGAGAGAAAAGAAAGACAGAAAAAAAAAGACCAACCTTCAGACTTGCATATATGGGAAAAGAAGTAAGAAATGGAATTAATTACCTCAATATTATAAAGAATGCATGAAGACTGTCAGCCTATTCTGCATGCAGAGCTCTATATGATGCATTAGCAGTAAGTAAACTTATTTTGAGGATATTAGAGTTGTTGAGTATCTAACAGAGAAGAAAATACAGGCAGAAATATTGCATTCATGACCTTCATTGTCATACACTTTACCAATGGTTAAAAAAATCATTGAATATTAAACAATTTTTTTTTTCCTTTAAATTAATGAACATTTGTAGCGTTTAAAAATATTTATGTTGAAAGTGGTGTGGCAATCTGTTTAATGCACAGAGAAAAGTTAAACATGGAATTTGCCAGGAATCATTATAACTGTAGTTAAGAAACTGTTTCAGTCATTGGATCCTCAGTGTCATAGCAGGCACTGTTACCCTTGGTTTGTATAAAATTTTATTATCCTAGTACTGTGTAATGGTCATATGACATCAGAGATTCTCTGAGGTTATAGAAGCTAATAGAATTGTTTCAAAATAATAACAATAGGACACTAGGAAGAACAGCATCCACACAAGCAAACAGGAATTTTACCTTAATTCCTTACAAAACATTGCAGAGTCCCAGCAGAAGGATATTAAGGGGTTACTGAGCCAACACCTTAAAACTTAGGAAAAGCTATGATTAATATAATCTAGGCATATTAATAAGACCTGTTTATGTACACACCTTCTGTTATTGTTTTACTTATAGCACACCATTTATACCATGTATTTCCTGTTTCATTAAGTTTACACAGTATATCATTCTGAGAATAAATTCCAGTTGTTAGAGGAAAATAATTCTTTCTGGATTTGACAGCCTGAAACAGGTGAGGCTGCTAGAGCTGTAGTGAGGCTGACAATGTGTTCCCAGCAGACACATACACAGAGAGAACATGCATATACCACATATATATACTCATACACAGAGCTGACCACACAGAGCGTTCACATGAACACAGACAGCACCAATGGGCTCATCCTATGGACCTTTCTGGTTGAGCAGGACAGATTTAGTGGAAATAAATACACATATGGACAATGGTGATCCCTACAGCAGCTGGGTAAAGACACCCAGTGGCTGTCCCTGACTCTCAGTATCCCTCGTTGCTGGTCTCTGGATTTACAAGTCTACAGCCCTACTCCATTCATTGCTACAGATCATTTCACTCACAGACAGAGAGGTGGACAAGAGTTTCCTGGTCCCATAGGCAACTCATTGTGCTCTTGTTCTTAAAGGCACACAGATGCTTTCACACTCAGAATATGTCCATAGAGCCCCCCTTGGTCCCAGGACACTTCTCCTATTCACTGGATAATCTCAATTGATCTCATTTGCATCCCAACACTCACTTCAACTCTGTACCAGAGGTCCTCTTACATAAAATGACAGAACATCCTGAGTCTGAAGGGACCCCACAAGGATCATCAAAGTTCAACTCCCGGCCCTGCAAAGGACCACCTCAAAAATCACAACTTGTGTCTATGAGTATTGTACAAAGTCTTGAAATCTGGCAGGCTTGGTGCTGTGACCACTTCCCTGAGGAGTGCGTTCCAGTGCCCAATCCACCCTCTGGGTGGAGGACCATATTCTCATATCCAAATTAAACTTCCCCTGACAGAACTTCAAGCCATTCCCTCAGGTCCTCTCACTGGTCACCACAGAGACGAGATAAGTGCCTACCCCTCCTCTTCCCCTCACAAGGAAATTGTAACTGCAGTGAGGTCTCCCTGCAGTCTCCTCTTCTCCAGGCTGAACAAACCAATTGATTTCATCTGTTCCTCATATGCCTTCCCCTCAAGGCCCTTCACCATGTTTGTTGCCCTCCTTTGGACACTCTTTAATAGATTAATATTTTTCTTATGTTGTGGTGCCTGAAACTGCACACAATATTCAAAGTGAGGCCACGCCAGTGAAAAGCAGAGCAGGACAATCCTCTCCCTCAACCGGCTGTCAGTGTTTTGCCCAATATCTAAAAAGGCAAATACAACTATCTTTAACTCATTGATTTGTCAATCTCAGACCAGCATACTGATCAGCCCCTGCTTACTTGAGAATGGACAATTTTATTCCCTTATCCTTCTATTTCCCACACTTATTCCTCCCCAAATCACAAAAATAATTTCTCTTTCCCTTCTGTGATTTCTCCTCTAAATATCTCATGACAAATTCTGTGGAATCAGAAAATACTCTTCCCCTGCATGACACAGTTTTCCCTACATCTCTAGGCAGAAAATCCTCTTAGTCTGAAAGGTGATCAGGAGAGCTGGTTCTATTTGATGAGTTTCGTGCCTCAGGAATAGGGTTAATGAGAGGGCCTGGTTAGGGTTTTCCTTCCTCAAATATTAAATTTGGCTTCTTGCCTGTTGTTGTACCCCTGCACTCCTCTGCTTCTATGGAGATGTGCCTTTGATGGGCTAATGGCTCTATTGTGGTGTGACTGGGAGCTGCTAGGTGAGGTATAATTTCTATGGGGTTTCCCCACAGCCTGTGAGTTTCTCTCAGTGCTCCCTTGAGTGTGCAGATGAGCCTTTTCCACAGATCCTAAACCTGGTCACGTAAGGGATGTTGCTCTCTGCAGGACTCCTGCTTCAATTGTTCCAAAGATTGGAGAGCATTAAGAAAGTGAAGCAGAGACCTGCAGGAAGGAAAAGGAACAGAGTCATGGAGAAGGCAGCTGAGAAATGCCCAGGGAAATTATCTGGATTCAGGTCTCCACTTCCCCTTTCCCATGTAAATGTGGATCAGTCACTTAAAGCACACTTTCACAGGTGGACAACGATTATGTATTCTTCATTTTCTGGATGACTGACTTTATTCCCTATGGTTTGATTTCCAAAACAACTAAGTACTCATAACTGCAGCATAAGCTAGGTAGAGCTGTGCTTTGAATATATAAAATGTAATATACAATTATGTTCTCTAAAAATCTGGTCTAGGTTATGTGAAATTTAGCACATAAAATTAGTGGCTCTTTTTGACCATATTATCTCAGTGTCTTTGTTCTCAACCTGCTTTTTATTAATGACAATATGACATAAATAATTATTATATTCTTCATAATATAATGGTGCTACAAAAATCAGTGTTGGGGGAAGCTGCTGGCTACTATTACTATTAATGTTACCATGTTAAATCTAATATGTCACTGATACGAAAACAACTTTTTGTGATAGAATGAAATACAATAGGAATATAAGAGCATTCTTCATGTATCTTTTCTTATCCTTCATTTTCTGATGCAACAGATATTACTTATGCTACTTCAGTTGAGGGATTCCCCTTCCTAAAAGATCTCAGGAAACTGTGTTTCTTCCTACAACATCCTCACCTTGTCCCTATAGCTGTTTGGGTATATGGCTGGTCATACATATGCACCGGTTCTACTTTACCAAGGCTCTCTACTAAGAAGATGAAGGTATGTGATTTTAAATATATTTTTGACCCAATTCACATGAATCTCTATGTGTGGTTAGGATGCTGCACCACATCTTAACAAATGTTGCTGCAATGAATACCACATGGAAGTTAGTAAATAATAATTTTGTACTCAGAGAAAGTTTAGAATATTGTAGAAACACACTGATAAAGGATACAGTTGACTACTCTGTAAGCTTCATGTATTCCATGTACTAGCAGATTATTTATTTATAATGTGACTCTAAGGTAATACAGAAGGCTGTTTCACTGCATCTACATAACACAACAAGATTAATCCTGTATTATTATTTCCTTGTGTTATTAAGCTTTGCAAACCTAATAACTTTAAAGTTCTCCTAGTGTTTAATAAATAAAGGTGCATAAGATTCTTAAGACTCGGGAATGAATATAATGTAATCTGCTGTTGAAAAGATGTCAGCTTTCAGGAAAAGACAAATGCTAAGAAAACTATGCTAGTTTAACACTGACTTAACTATGTGAATGAAATGAACAAATATTCAATTGATTTTAATTTGTTTGAGATATGATAATAATGAAAACATGAGTCATATATAATAACAAGAAAAAAGGATAGAGTGAAACACGATAAGTTTAAAATTGGAAATAAGTTTTTATTTTTTTTAACAGTTTTAATTTAAAAGAAAATTAAGATGTCTATCTGGACCAGGAAAAGGGGGCCTCCTGCTTAAAACCTCCATAACTACCTTTGAAATTAAGAGACTTTAATCAGAAAATGTATAGAAAAAGAATAACAGTTCTTAACTACAAATATATATATAACCCAAACCAGAAGAGAACCAATAGCAACACCATAACCAAAATTTTCCAACCAATTGAGTCGTCTCCCCTCTTTTGGTCCAGTTCTATTTATGGACAGTGGGGAGCAATGGCTGCCCTTGGGAGGCCACAGCCACGGGAGTCCCTTCCGGGTTCCAGTGAAAACTAGTTCCAAAAACTCAAGTGGAAAATGGCAGTCATGAGGGATGGGATTAAACCTTTTCCACTGGCAGTGCAAAGACCTTCTCCTTGTCCTTTGTTAGAAACAAGCGTTGGTGGGGAGGGGTGGTGGTGAGGTGCCAGAAACTCCTCTGCAGACAGCATCAGATCCCAGGGAGTCTGCAGCAAATCCAGGCACTGGCGACCTCTCTCACACTCCAAAGAGGAGCTCAGGGCACGCAGAGCCAAGGCAGTTCCCTCCAAGTGCCTACACCAGCCCAGCAAATGCGGCTGGCACCTACACAACCAGAGCATCGAAGTGTGGCAAAAAGAAACTGGGAAAAAAACCTTCTTTCCCTTCCTCCCCAGTCCCCACCTCCCAGCCATTAAGTTGGAATGCAAAGCAATCAACCACCCTTTTGTTAGCTGGTAGTGGGGGGAGGGGTTTGGGTGGGGGGGGTGGCTGTGGCTGTGAACTCCCAAACTGCTGTGTTGGTAAAACTCTGTGGAAGATTTTGAAACTATAACAAGCAGACATTCTTTTGTATAGAATCTGTGTGGAATATGATTTTATTATTTTCTTGGAATGATATATTACAAAATAATTTAGGATGGATTAAAATCACTTACTATGATCAGTATTGAAAGATGGAAGCATTAGTAGAAGCTTATTTTTAAACTTAAAGAATTATTTTATTTACATTCTAATCTTCACTCTTTTTCAAACATATCCAATAATATATGTACTTTAATTCATATTGTGTTTCTCAGGAATAAACAGAAAACCCAACTTTGGTCGGCTATGATCTTTCAGAAATATCAGCAAAAGTGTTTGACCATGCAATAGGAGGGGGGAAAAAAAAGTGAAATACACATCTAACATACAATAAATGGCAGTTTTCAGGTACACTGTAGTTCTATTGATGTTATCAACTGTGCAGTACAGAATCATCCTTTAGTGTTGTAGGGATAAGTAAGAACGCTCAAAGAGGTGTTTCTTGGTCTTGTATTATTTTGACAATGCAGGGTGAGGTCCAAGGGGTGTTTGTCATTATCTTATTTTTGCTGTACATTTCTATATATTTAGGAGGTATATTTGAGATACATAAGAGGTAACATTTGGTAGCCAGAAAATACTGAAACATTCTTTAGAAAACATTATCTTTTTCAAAGTGCTGCTAAGTGCTTTGTGATAAATTTATGAAAAAATCTTTCCTTAGGCATGGAAAATCCTGTTCTTTTAACTTAATTTATAACAAAGTCATTCATAACAAAGACCATTGTTCAATCTCTCAATGAGTCACTGTATTATCTCCCATAATTCTTGCTTTACTCTGTCCAGCTTTATTAGTCCAATCCCAGTTCTCTTTTGGAAATTGCTTACCCAGTGTGTTTTGGAAGTCCTACATATTTCAGCAAAAACTTCTGTGCCATGGCTTTGCCATTTAACTTATACTCTCTTGACAAATAGCAATAAATACATATATAATGTTAATAAACAGGATTTTCAGCACCTGTTGTGCCTGCAATAAAATAAGTGAAGCTACTTTGCTTCATAAGAAAAGCATCTGAACAATCACTTTTACTTAGTTAAGTCATGTTGTCTAGGAAACACAGATGACCTTCTTGGGAGAGAAAAAGTATCTTATGTTTATGAGGATTTCAGTAGTTCATCTGTATTTGTTTACATTAAAAGAGTCTAATTTTAATCCCTACAGCATGCAGTAATACAGATTGAACTAAAGTCAATTTGCATCAGAAATAAATTCTTGATGATTTGCAGCTCATTTGATAATGGTTGTTTTAGAATTGACTTAGAAAAGTAAAACCTTTACATCACCTATTCTAAAAAGCATTTCTGCCCTCAAACACCTGTAATGTTTGAGTTTTTCTATTTCACGAAGTTTTTATGTTCTTTTAAAGTATGTCTCTAAAGATGTTGTCAGTGTGCCCTGCATCTCATGAGCCATCCTTCTAGCGATGGAACTCAGAAACCTTGCTTGTAACTGAAAATTACATACTACTTAAAGAGTGAGGTGGGCAAATTGTGGAGCACACTAAGTTAATGCAACAACAACAAAATGCTTTGTAAATTTAATATTTGCACATTACTGAAATTCCCAGAAAACAGACTTTGTTCCCCAAGTCTTTTCCCTTTAGCTGACTAAAAAAAAAAAAACAACGTAAAAGCAAAGATGGTACAAACAATAGGTGCCAAGGTCAAGGACTATCATATTACTTCCTTAGCTGTTCTTTTTCAGAGTGTAAGGCAGATACTTTTGTTTGATCTTGTGACAATAACCTTCACTACTTTTACCTAAATTACTCTAGTTATAAATATTAATACTGCTGAAACTTGCTTTGAATTTATCCCTATATGTTTGTGAGAGTAAATTATGCTGCCATAGCTGGCTAGAAAAACTACTTAATGGCTCAGGCATATTTTCAGTCTAAGTATCATCAACTTCAGTTATGATCAGAAGAAATTACTAACACTTAGGTCAATTAACAGGTTTTCATCTGGTACTCTCTGTGGACCACCTCAAATTTCAAAGGTTGCCTATGCAGAAAAAATCCCAGAACAAGAAACAGGAACTGAACTGTTAAGAGGACAAATCTAAAACCTTTGATTCAATATGATTCTCAAGAAGGCCAGCACATTAAAAGAAAAATTTGGTTCCTACGTTGTTAGCATTAGCAAGTGATGTGGAAAATAGATTTTTTTGGAGACAGAAGTGCCAAGCAAAAATAAATTAATAGTGGAAGTACATGTAATCTATAAAATTATAGAAGGGTGAAAACTTAAGAATGTTTTCCCTCTGTCCTAAGGAAATGCTTAAAAAAGTAAAATTCTGGTGTTCTATATCTGTGTGTTATTAGGATTTTAGGACAAAAACTGTGCATGTGATATTCTCTTTCATAGTCTGTTTCTTTTAGGAAAGCAGGTGTACAAATTTCTCTGTATGAAATAACAAAAGTGGGAATAGAAGAAACTGAAATAAAGTCAATGGTTAACAACTCTTCTCTTCCCTGAGTTACCTTG
>VWZD01002856.1:0-10304 GCA_013396695.1 Sakesphorus luctuosus
GTCTACAGTGGTGTTTAGGTCACAGACTTTTGGATTAGGCTACAAGTAATACAAAAAACACATGACAACAAACCAATTAGATAACATGTCACAATATGATCAGACTCACAAAAAAAAAGCACATAAAAAAGAATATGCACACCATATGCAAACCCACAACCATGCAAAGAAAAACACAAAGAAAAGATACTTTCACAAAACCACACCAAAACCAACTGCAACTTGCTAAGCATTCACAAGATTAGGAAGCTACACGCTGAGTATGTTGACCCAGTGCTGCTATAGCTGGATCACACTACGTTCTCATGCATTGATTAATGATACTGCTCTTCTTCTTGGCAACATGTGTGTTCCTATCACAGACTGATAGTTTATAATATCATTCTCCAGGTCATGTAATTTGCCAGACAAATCATCAAGGCTAAAAAAGCACATTGAGGTGGTCTGTCTACAAGCAATAAGAAAGCGACTAGGAAGAATCACAAAGAAAACAAAAAAGAACGTAAAAGGGGTAGTTACAGGTGCAGAGCAGCTGTGGTTTGTTCCCAGCCTTACAGAAGCTCTGTTACTATTTCCTGCATCCATTCCCTGAGGATGGTGTACTAGCAGAGAAAATATTTCCAGGATAAGTAAGGATGGTTTGAATGCCTTTAAGCTCTTTTAATGTCACATTTTGAAAACCAGGCTGAGGCAGTAAGATATTTGTAATGATTCATAAAATAATGGATTTTATTACTTGTGACTAAAGCAAGATAAGAAGAGATATTCCCTCAACCAAACAAAACCTCAAGAATTAGCAACTCTGCCAGTACCTCTGCACTGGCTGTGCTACAACTTCTCCAAAGGCTGACATGTGTTTCCCTCAGCTATTTCAGGTATTTCAACCAAAGGAAAGCTCACAGCTAATGACACTATGTGCAGGAGGTTTTATATTTGGCAAGTTGCACCTGAACCTGTCTTGGACTTCATTCAAGCCCGTTTCTTTATAAATCATTTAAAAAGAAATCTCAGAGTACAGCAGTGTTCTGTTTGCCCCCCTCATGCATTCCCAAACCTCTCTTTCACAAGTGAGAGAAAACCAGAAACTTTCAAGCGGAAACTTACACATCTTTGTATCCATATACTCCATCTCATTTAAACAAGCTCCCATTTTAAGTTATCATCAGGTAAGATAAAAACTGCCCAAAAAATTTTACACCAATACCTCGACCCTCTTTATTAATCACCAGTACACTTCCCTGAATTTTATGGAAGTCTTGGAGGAAAGTAAGGATTAAACAGCACTCCATTGCCTATGAAATTAGACTTATAGCAAGCATACAGAAGTACTTATTCTTCTGACAGATATACCTCCCTTTCTTTCAATAATTTTTTTCAGTGCTAGTTTTAGATGGACACTGTGAGACCAGAAGCCTTGCTTTCCTCTTGTTTTTCACTTGGAAAGCAGGGGAATTACTGATCCACATTCAGATGCCATATGAGAATCCATGCAGTAAAGGTGACGGTTCTAAGTGCTACTTCATATGGACACTTATTTGCAGGTGATACAGACCTAACTATGAATCATAACAAATACCTGTTCTGCTATGAAAGCAGTGACTCCCAAGGGGCAGAATTACTATACAATTGGTCAGGTGAATTGGTGAATATTAGTATTTTAACTGAAAGAGCAGTAACACTTTAGAGATGCTAGGATGCATCACAAAAAATAGCCTAAGCTCTCTTGTATAAGTGGCTGTAAATCATCAGACATTCATGTTCTAACCACAACTGTAAATCTTCTCAAACTCATAATTTATTAAGTAATTATGGCTAAATATTAATATAGTATTTCCTTCCCTTTTCATTTATTGATTTTTCCCCTTCTTTTCTAGGGAGTGGTGCAAGTCAGTCCATGCGCAAATTCAGTTGTGTACGTCTGTCTACAAGGCAACTGAGCATCCGAAACCTTGTCAGTTATGAAAAGCATGCTCAAGTAAATGCCATCATGTAAGTACCTAGTGCACAGTTCACCTTCACTGTCCCTGCAAACATGCCACCAATAAAAAAGGAAGGAGCATCACAAGACACTTCATAGCCCAACTCACTAAATCTGCCTAGTTCAGGTCACCCTTCCAATTCTCCCATGAAGGAGTCACCTGGCAGCTGAGGGAGTGAGGGGAGATGAGTGGGCCTCAGAGAGCTGGGAGATGTCTCCTGCTCAGGAAGNCAGACATGCTTCTTTTTTTTTAATATCATTATGTATGCACATCATCATGTATGTCATATATATATCTACGCCATAAATAGGGAACCAAAATTGCTAACTGCTGTTATTCCAACTACCACCTATAAATTCCGACATTTGATATGGTTTTACCACATTTTTGCCATGTTCTGCATGAAAAACAAGGAGTGCAAACACAAGGTTAAGAGACTGGAATTTAAAGGTCACCTGGTTTGCTTTTTTTCTTCCTATAGGTTTATGACAAGAAAAGGTATCAGGATCTGTGTACGCCCTGATCAGCATTGGGTGCAGACTGCTATGAAGAAAATAGACCAAAGGTCGACATCATCTAGGAATGGTATTTCCCAATTTAGTGTTCCCAGTGAAACACCTCAGACAAGGCACCGCTCACTCACTCCCCTTCCCCCTACGCCTTCAGCAGCACGGAGAGGAGAATTGGAGACACAAAAGGTAAAGATCATGGGTTGAAATAAAAGCATTTACTAGAAATAGCAATGAAATAACACAACAACGTTACAACAATTGTATTATTAACAGAGTGTACAAGATAGGAGAACACTTCAAACACAATTACTCACCACGTGGAACCTGGTGCCACACAACCCCAGACCCCACGCACTGGCCAAACCACAAGGGTACCCATTCACCTCCACCTGGTGTGAGGTGGTAAAGAATAACCCCAGGGTCCTGGCCAGCTGGTAGACTTGTATCCATGACAATATTTATGAACTTCACTGTGATATCTAGACCTAACTCAAGGCCCAAAACTGACCTTTTACACAATCACACTCTGGATGAACTGAGATGCTGATTACTGAGTTTTTTCTATGATTCACAAACCCCTCTGGGCACTTGCATAACTCACACTTCAGGTAGCATGGATCCAGATTAACCTGTCTTCTTGCTTCTCCTGCTGGTACCCATTAGAACTCAAGTAAATCCTGAGAGGAAAGTTTTGTTTTGAAGGTGTTCAGGCTGGCATCACTCTGTAGGGAGAGGACATCAGGTTCTAAGCCTCTCAGTCTAGATCATCTCAAGACCACCATATTCAGTGATAAAACCAAATTACTTTTCACATAGGGATAGTCTCTGCGGTCACCAATTGGTGAAGCAGCAAAAGCAGCCAAGGGCTGGAATAGTGAAAATGTCAACAGTATTTCTATAGCAGTCTTTGCAGTCCTTGTCCCTTTCACCGTGGAGAAGGTGGGATAGTATATACAGGGGTGGGGCTGTGCTTGCCGTGTGAGGGTCAAGCACTTTCCCAGCTGAGCTCAGGGCACTGCAAACATGATGCTCTCTCCCTTTGGAACCAGACAATGAGCATCAGGGAGAGGCCAAGATAACCACCTAAATAACATGCTTTCTGCGGAACAGAGAGAGGTCTTATTTGAAATATTCCATTCAGCTGCTTGTCAGAGGCAGAGAAGTCTCTGCTCCCTGTTCATTTATGTAATCAATGCTGAGATAAGCTTGTTATTCTCTCATTTTCAATTCAAGTCAGTCAGTCAGTGTTTTTCTTCATAGTCCTTATGTTACCAATTGTTTAGCACAGTACAATAAATCAAAGAATTTCATTATAACCAAATAAGTTTGCTGGGAGTTCTGGTACAATAGGTCTCTATTACCCTTATTTCAGTCACCTGGATATCTTTCACCCAAAGCACCTCCAAGCCAATGAAGCATTTGTAAGGCTTATGGAGTAAATACAGTGGCTTACTTCTTCAACACAAAGGCACAAAGAATTACGGAACACTGACATTCAGGAGCTGCCTGAAACTGTTCTCTGCCAACACTCCTCAACAATTCAGAGTGGAGAAAGAATTGCTCACGCCTGCTACTGAGATTGGGAGCGCTGGCAGAGCTGTCTTGAAGTCAAACACAGACCTGCACACTGATTTGAAGCTGCACAGTTCTAAAATTGAAATTACACCTTGACACATCTTTCCTAACAAAGAAAACTGTGATCCCCTAAGACAAAAATACAATATAGAAATGTTGCAGTTCCTAGCAGCTTTTCTTGATACTGTGCCTAGTTCCTTCTTACTGCCCAAACACACTCTCAGGAGACTCCATGAGAACTCCAACAGGCTCCCACAAAGCTCCTTCAAGCAGAGACTGTCCCAAGAGTTTAACAGGAGACCACAGTGGGATATACTGTAGCAAGGAGAGGGAAAATGCTGACTAACTGTGACTTCAATGTGATTTCCTTGGGCCTCTGCCACCCCTGCCATGGGGCCTGCAGGGAAAGCAGTGACTGCTCAAAGCATCCATGTGCCTGGCTCAGCACATCATGCAGGAGTCACATTTGGCCTGGCCCCAGGCCAGCCCATGTGCTCTGTCATTCTCCTGGAGCAATGCACTTGGGAAACCCGTAGTTTCACACTGTGAAAGCTTTGGTGTCCCTGATATCAGGGAAGCAAATAACACAATATTGCTCCAAAGCAACTGGATATGCTGGCTACAGAGGTCTTCTTCCTTAAAATGGAAAAAATGTTTTCAGTTGTACAGAAAGTTCTGTTTCCACCTTCTTTTTCCTGAACTTTGTAATTTTCCAAGGATCAGTAATACTGAGTTTTCACTATGTCTAGTTGCTAAAACTTTACATTTTGATAGCTTTTCCTACCTGAGAGCATCTAGTTGCATCAGGAACATCTGCTAAGACTCTGTAGTAACCCCAGCAATTAAGTATTGATAAATCTTACATATCATCATGGTATGAGTGAAACGGCACAGAAACTGAGTCACATCTCTTGTTAAACTACTAGTAAGTGTTAGAATTAAGAAAAGAGCAAAAGGCTTCATTCCAAGTTGTTCTTGAGCCTTGGAAAATGCTCCAATCTGCCATGTTCTTGTCTTTATCATTGCTTTACATAACAATACATCTAATTAAAATATCTTAAGTACTATACAAGTATTTCAAGTAGTATAAAGCAACACTTGCTTACCCCCTATTTAGTGGATTGTCTAAACATTGTTCAAGTCTCAGCCATCTCCAGAAAAAGAGCTGTTGACACACCTCTAATCTGTAATGCAAGAACCTACTGTAGTCCATCCATATACCAGTTTTATATATTTTTTCATACAATTTTGTATGTACATCCACATCAGAGAACAGAATTATTTCTTAAATTTAAAAGAAGTATTGTTACAAACATGTATGTAACAATAGGAAGAAAGCTGAAAGTTAGTTTGACTGCATGAGACTGAAAATGGAGTTGACTCTCCATTGTTCTGTGTTTTGCTTCATTTCTTTCATTTTTGATTCTAAGGTGGCAAGCCAAAAGGAAAACCATGACTTAAAAGAAGCTTCCAGTGTTAAGGAAACTTCCCGTTCTGAACATCCGCCGGACTCTGAGGCATTTGCGTTCCCAGCCCGCAAGACCTTAACTACTGGGACCGAAGCCCCTTCACGGCAGCTCCAGTGAGCTGGTGGGGCCCTGCTTGGCCCTCTGCACACCCCACCACACACACTCAGACCAGGTTTCCTTAACAGTTCAACCCCAGGTTTCCCCTAGTAGAGTGTCAGATATCTCGTTCCATAACACAATTTATTCAAAGTGCAGCAATACAGAAACAGCCTGAGCTGGTACCTCTGAGGAGGACCCCTGGAAAAGGAACTCCTGGGCTTTTATACCTTCACAGTCTTGTTCTTCCTCCTGAGTCCTCTTTTTCTGCTGTGTCTCCCCACATCCTTCTATCTTGCTGGTCGCCCTGTTTGTTAACCAAAAAGGTTGGCAGTTCATGGTCACTTGTCTCAGACTCCCACCCAGAGCTCAATCTGCATCTCAATCTGCAGTTTGCAAACCAAGTTACCTGCACCAGATGTATTACTCAACAGTGCTCCCTTTGTTTTAATTGAATTCACCTAATACACTAAAAGGAAAAAGAATCAAACTTTCAGGGCATTTATCCACTGTCCTTATATACATCAAGTAACAATCATAATGATTCAGGCTGACAAGACTGTCATAGGGAAAAGGGAAAACACACCTTTCAAGGCATTTAACCATTTGTCTTGTTGCAAATTATGAACATAGCAGGATCACAGCTAACAAGATTATCATAGAGTAGAAATTATTATCAAGATCCAACCATGAAAGAATCTCCAAAGTAACTTTTTTGAGCAACTGGTTGATTATTCACTACTTGCTTGATACAAGAATGGTAATCCAGTTATCCTTAGCCACAACCTTAATAGCAAAATAGCAGCATAGTAAGACAGAATATAGTCCTTCCCATTTAGGTTCGAATTTGGGGTTTTTAAGAGCACTTGGCTAACATTTCATCCCGAGCTTGTATATCAGGTACTTGTATTTCAGACGGGCTGGGCTGATAGTATTGTACATACTTTCTCTGTCCTTCAAACCTTACTTGATCAGGTGTTCATCTCCTTCCAACAGGTTAATCTTAGCTGGGATATAAGTCCCTAGTGTAGCTAAGTGCCTCTCAAAGAGAATCTCTGCTGGTGTTAGTCCTATAGGTTGTCTCAAAGTTTTCTAGAGATCCCAAAGAACCAATTTGAAGGCCTCTGACCATTTAAGATTAGTGCATGAGTGTATTTTCTTTTAATGTTCTAGTCTTCCTTTCTACTTGTTTTGAAGATTGTGGATGACACAGTGTATGTAACTTTACCCTCAAATCATATACAGCTGTTTAATAATACGCACTTTAAAATGAGCACTTCTGTCTGATTTGTATAGAGTTTAATTTGTTTCCCTTTTCCCAGATGTGGTGCACATGTCAAAGCTACTAGTTCTCCTTGTGTGCTCATCCTTGCTGGGAGTGCTTGTGCTTCTATTACCTGTCCCCTGCTCACCACTGCATACCCAGACCATCATTGTCCTTGCAGACAGTAATTAGAACTAGATCCTGGTTATGTGAGGGAACATCAGTTAAATCAGTCTGTGGTTTACTTGGGATATATATAATATGCTCACACTGGTGATATTCTCCATCACCAGATAGAGGCATTAGAAGCACTGGATTCAAGGTGTTACATCTTTTTAAGATTACACTATTTGCTATTAGGAAGATCAGTTAACATTTATGTGCCCATCATGGTGTCAAAGCTTGAGTTGCATAATGTCTCACCAGTATTTCCACTGGTATGTTACATGATGCACCAGGATAAGGGGGCAGCTCTACTCTAACATTGTTGTTGCTGTTCCCACTGGCTTATTACAGGTTGGTGCTCCTGCTGCAACTGCACCTAGCTGAACTGGGTAATACACAACTGGTTTCTGATGCAGTCCTAAATTCCACATTACCACTCCATTAGCTATTCCTTTACCTTCAAGTACATACAGATTGAAGGACCTGGGAGCACAAGAGCAGCAGCAGACACTAAAGGTCCTTTTATAGCTTTAAAGCTTGTTACCTGCTGCTTTTTTGCTTGCTTGCTTGCTTGCTTGCTTGTGGGGTTTTTATTATGACTGGATGTGAGAACTTAGTCATGGCCTTTATTCTTTACAGATCTATTAGCTGTTGCCATTTTGATGAAATAAAGCCTAAATATTTAACTTCCTTTTGACTCAGCATTTGGACAGAGATGCATGGGGTACCCTTTCCACTAGGGCAATACACAAATGTACAGTGTCTAATGTACAAGCATTCTCATCACTACCTACTAATAACAATAAATAACGGCCAATCTTCGCGAACAAAGATTTGGGAAGGGCACTCCCCCCGTGGGTGTGCCCTTCCAGCCTGAACAGCAGATTTTTTAGGTGAGGGCTCAGCGTGTGCAGAACTAGCCCCACCGTTTAAGTCCTAAGGTTCATTTGCAACGGCCGAGTGAGCTTGGACAGTAACAGTGAAGTCCTTAGGACTATCTACAGCACCCAGTACTAACTGGGGCTGACCCTGCTTCGCATCTGAGATCTGATTGGGGTCACATAGCAGGGAGGCATTGAACTGCTGGGGACGGTCCGTACTGAGACTTGAACTCGCAACCCTTGGATTCAGAGACCGGAGTGCTCTCCACTACACCACGGGACCGCCCCACTAATAACAAGTCACCCAAATACAGTATAAGATCTGATTCACACAATAATTTCATACCCTTTAAATCATCCTTGATATTTGTGAAAAAAGATAGGGGATCAAGCAAAACCTTGGGGAAGATGTGTCCAAGTCAATTGCTGTCTTTTACAGGTAAGGGCAAAAAGGCTGACTTTCTTCATCTAATAGAATGATTCAAAATCACTTGGGCTAAGTATTGGTCTGTCTGCTTCTGGATACTCTTCTTGGCTCCCTGGGGAATAGGGTCCATGGCAGATGGCACTCCTCCCTTTGTTTTAATACATATGGGCTGTGCTGAGACCAACAGTCACACAACTGTCCTGGTCCCTGCTATGCTGGCATATGTTTCTTATACCTCCTGATCTTGGGTCTGGTCTACAAAGACACCAACTGCAAGTGTGACATTAAAGATTTGTGATGGCCATTGTTCTGCTGAGCTGGCAGACCAAGTTAGAGGTGGCCAATCTTGCTGGCACAGCGTCATTGCACAGTCTTTGCAAAAATTTACCATATGAAACAATTTATCCTAATTTGGCACAACCTCAGCCAAAAGCATCCCCTTATCTATGCTGGGGTTATTTCCCATCATTTCTAACACTAAGGGAATTGAAAATCCTTTTTATGTGACAAAAAGAGGGACTTCAATGTTCCTTCTCTGTGTACCAAGAAACACTACCACTCCCTGTGTGGTATGAGGGACAGAAGCCTCTCTCAGCATGAGTCTCCAAAACCAACCCGCATCATAGGAGAGACTCGAGCCCCTTCACCTCTCGCCTTACATGGCCTCCACATCTCCTCTATGTACACCTTCCACTGATCAGGCTGCACACTCATTCTCAACTCATTACCAAAAATTTCACCAAATTGCACAAAATGCCACACCAACAGAGAGGCTCAAACCCACCCTTACAATTGATACAGAATCTGCTCAGGGAATTTTAGCACTCACCCTTTGGCTCCTCCCTGCTCCAAAGATCCCAGGTGAACTCACTCCATGCCATTCATTGGCTGTCTGAAGAAGGGAGACTCTGAAGGCAGTGGCCTTGAGTCCCAGCTGCATCACCAAATTGTTAAGGAAACTTCCCAGTCTAACCATTCAAAAATCTCTCGATCAGTCACGCTCTCAAAGCCAGAGACTTTCACTGCTGGGGCCGAAGCCCCTTCACTGGAGCAGGCAGCTCCAGTGAGCCCACGGGTCCCTGCACCCCTATTCACACACGGTCAGACCAGGTTTCCTTAACCATTTGACCAAGGGCTTCCCATCGAGGTCTCCTTCCACAAAGCAATTTATTCACGGTGCAGAAACACAGAAACAGCCCGAGCTGCTGCCTTTGAGGAGGACCCCCAGCAAAGGAACCCTGGGCTTTTATACCCTCACATTCTATACCCACATGCAAGTCTCGCACTTCCTCTCGAGTCTTTGGCTCCAGCAGGGTTTCCCAGTGTCCACCTACCTCTCTGGCACCACCAGCCTTCGTGCCCGTTGTTATGCAAATTCGGCAGCTCTTGGCCCCTTGTCACAGCCACTTGCCTCTCTGGGCTCCTACTCAGAGCTCAATTTGCACCTCAAATTGCAATTTCCAAACTGAGCTACCTGCAACAAATGTATTCCTCAGCAATATGGCCCACCTAACTTACTTACTATGTCCAGCATAAGATACACGCATAGATTGCTTCTGTAGATAATAGAGACAGTTACTTAGCTCCTGAGGATGACAACATCCACCCTAAAAACCAGTTATCTGAGATGGAGATGGGTTGAAGCTGAGGTTCTTAAGTCCTTTCTTAAAGTCATTCAGTGCCCAGATTTAGTCTTCAAAAGTGACCTGTTGGCACATCTCAAGTTCAAGGGGCTGCTGAACATTCACTAAAGACCCTCATTTCTACAAGTGCATAAGAATTTACTTATTTGTGAACATCCTGACCTCTCTTTTTTGAAAACTGACTACAAATTGGAGAAAATCCAATACCTCAAACTCCTTACCCTGATAAATAAACCTTTGATACTAGACCCAGCACTCTGCTCACTGGACTTCTTTTCCTTCATCAGTGTTGC
>VWZD01002861.1:0-12735 GCA_013396695.1 Sakesphorus luctuosus
GAGATCCACTGGTTCATGAGGCAGTTTTCTTTGCTGAAGAGGAGAATTCTGTATCTACCTGAAGTGCCCAGAAGGGGCAGTCAGGGTCTGCAGGGTGTTGAGTGCTACTCATCTGGGATCTGAGCACTGCACCTCAGAGGTGTGCTGAAGAAGGTGTGAAGGCAGACACTGAGATGGAACCAGGTGCAGCCAATACAGCCAAAGTGTAAGTGATGGTGAGAGAGGAGATAAAAGCCTCAGGAAAGGAAAGACTGCAAAGGATGTGGCCCTGGGGTCAATAAGGATGGTTTCAAATTTCTCCTCTCTGTACAAATTCAAAATTCACATCTTCCTATAAATGTCCTATAAACCTGTTCTGAAGCCTAAGAAGAAAGAACCATGTCAGGAGCCCATAGGAGGGTCAGCTAGATCCTGCTCTGTCACCTGGGAAGACTCCAATACATTGAGGACCCTCTACTTCCATAAAAACTTACTTTTACACAATGAGGATATGTAGCACTTCCATGAGAATGCTCTTATAAGAACCATTAGCATTACCTATGTCAGTACTCATCTCATTGTAGTTGTTTTGTAGAGCAGGAGACATTTTAGAAATAAAAAAAAATATACTCCCCCCCAACAACAAATTAGATTAGTATGTTTTCTGTGCTGTGACGGGTGCCTGGAATCACTGTGAATCTGATCTAGAGAAGAGGGTGGGAGGAAGGGTCTCCATCTGCCGTGATCCCACCCCTTCATCCGCCCTTTAAGGTCAGTGGGGCAGGGCTGTCCCATCTACACCCCTCACAGGCAAGACTCTGCTGGGTGCCCCGTGTGCTCCCTGGATGTCTGTGCTGTGACCTACGGACCCTTCCTTCTGTTCCATGCTCATTCCTCAGCCTTTTCACTATGGAGTATGTTGGGTGCTATTGTAATCCTTTGGTCATGAGAATAGCACCACAAGTTGGGACCCAGATATAATTGTAATCCTCTGGTTTGCGAGAATAATGGGTACTCCACACACCAATATGATGATCTAGAAGTCCACTTTATTGTTATACAAGTTTTGTTTTATGCTCTATTTTCTGCTGAACACGCGTTTTGCAAATTAATGATTGGCTAATACATTAATTCATACGATTCTCACCAGCCTCAATCCATATTCGGATTGGTCCTTACTATTTGCATTACATTTGCATATATATCTTTATATCTTTACTTACTTACTACATTGTTTCTCTGTATTTTCTTCTAGTCACGTACCTAAGCATTGATATTTATTTGCTTAACCATAGGCCATTGTTTTACTCTCTTACAAAGTTTCAGTTATGATCTTATGTCAGCAACCCTGTCCTTGCTGACTATTCACGAAGTTAGCAAATCATCTGTTGCTGTTTCTACCCAGAAGGTTCCCACAGTTGAGCTTTCCACCTCTGTGTTTGTGACATCCAGCAGCCCTGCTGGAGCCCCGTTTCTCTCTCACATTGTGCATTTTCCCATAAGAGCAAGACACAATCAGGGACCCTGGGCTGCTGCCCATCTGTCTTGGGTTGAGCTGGCAAAATGCCAACTGTCCAAGACAGAGTGAAAAGGGAAGAAGAGAGAGAGGGAAAACCCCTCCAAACTAGGTTTATGCTGAAACTAACTATATGTATTTATACAGAAAAGAAAAAATTAAGAGAAAACTACAGTATAACACACACTTACACAAGTTATATATAACAAGAAATAACTTCCCACTCCTCAGTTAATATAAAGTCTATTACTCTAGATTCATAAGCACTCTAAAAGACACTCTGCAAGAAAGAGAAAGAGTAACAACAAAATGTTTCTACTTCCCTGACTCAAACAAAAGGCAAGTAGCAGCAGCCGGGGCAGGGCTTAGCACAGTAGAAGAGTTGCAGGATGTTCTCCTCCTAGTTCAGCCATGATGGAACTGACTAAGCCACACCCACACATTGGATTTTACCCCTTATGAGATGATGTTGTAATATGGTATGGAATACATTACTGGCTAGAAGAAGTAAGTTGTTAGCTAGCCCAGCCCAGCTCAAGTCAGCTGATGATTCCAGGCCTAGTCTGAACTTTAAAACCTAAATTTTAGGACTCCTTGGCTAAACCCATAACACCAGCACAGCTCATCTCCATGTTCCTGGGGAGCCAGGAGACAGGTGTTTGTTCCAGGCAGATGAAGAATGACAGAGGAAAAGCAATAGAGACAGAGGAGTCTTCTGTTCACCAATGAAATAGCAATGAACTCAGAGAGCTGAGGACATCACAGAAAGAAGTGAACCCTCAGTGGAGAAAATCCCACTGAGCTCCCAGAGCCTAACAGTGGGTGTGCAGCAGAGAAGGTAATTTCAGCTGTGCAGGTGAGGACTCTAATGCGAGCTGATCAGGAACATCCCCTTCCCATGAGTGAGGCCCCAGAGCCAGAGAATGTTCAGAACGCCATTGACTGAGGGAGATACAGGTGCTGCTGTTGAGAAAGCAGGAAAAGCAAAAGGAACATTTCAGGCTCTGAATGTACAAGTAATTTCCCTGCCCTACTTCTTCCTTTGCTACCCCAAGAGAGTCGTTTCCAACAGCTCTGTTCTTGCTGGGCTGGGAGATGATTTCTGACTGTCTCTCAGCAGAGTCAGGTTGGTCTCTCATGCAGCTCGGTTATTTCGTCCTCACTGTCTTCCTAGGCCAGCTGCTGGATAAGTGCGGGCTTTTCATCAGTATACCTTTGTTCTTCCACCCAGCAGTTCTTAACAGCATTATCAGGCCCGTGTAAAGAAACTCTATTTAGTAGAGGAAAATTGCTCTGACTTATCTCCTAATATTTGTGCTTTTGTTTATGTTCACTCAAGAAGATCTGAAGTTTTAAAAAGAGAAGGAAACAAAGTGAAGAGAAACCTCGAACTGCTTCTCTGTCTCTTTTTTCTCTTTCAACACACTTCCATCTCCCTCTTTCTTCTGATTAGTCTGCTGTCACGACACGACATCTCAGCTGTCTCTGAAGCCCAACATTCCTTGGACTTGTGCCTCTTCTTGTGCTCTGGGCTTGTGTCGTGACGACAGAGCCCGCCTCCAACTGAGATGGTGGCAGCAGAGAGGGAAAAGAGAGAGGAAGAGAGGGGAGGAGGGGCTGGAGAGGAGGCTGCGCGTCCGCAGCAGAGAGCCGGGGCTGGCGGGGACAGCGAGGCGCGGGCGGCGGAGCGGCGGGATGCGGCGGTGGCGGGGCGCGGGGCTGGCGGCGCTGGCCGCGGTGCTGCTCGGTGCGCGGGGCTGGCAGTCGGAAGGACGATGGGGGTCGAGGTCTTGGTGTGACAGCAACTGGGCCCAAGACTCCTGTCTGACCCTCATTCTCGATCTTTACTTTTCGTTTGCCTCCACCTTTGGTATCTTAATGTCTTTGCTCCATGAAGTCATTCCCTCCTAGCTCTCCTGTCTTGGTTAATCCATTTGTTTCTGAATGCATGCCTCTATCCATCCATCCATTCCTCACATCCAGTCTCTTTTCCGCACTCTCCATTACTCATCTTAACTCTCATTTTCCTTTGAAAGATTCTTCATATTCTTGTCCAAAATGAACCACTCNAGCCCCATTCCCACCTGGATGGGTAAGGACTTCATTGTTTGGATCCCACCTGAGGCTGGAATCCTGTTCTCTCAACACTGTCCTTATCCTCAACTGCCCAGAAACACCTATGAGAGAGGATTCAGCAAATTGCANCTCAGAACATATCCCCATCATCTCTGGTCTATTCTCTTCTCCTCTCTCCCCTTACATGGACTTTTCTGCAATAACAGTAATTCTTTTTCTCCCTGACAGTGGCTGTAAGCAGAGCCCGAGTGCAGCAGGAGCCATTGGCACAGACCACCGAGGGGACCGCTGTCACCATCAACTGCTCACATCCTGAAATCCAGTCCAGAGATTGGATCATGTGGTACCGTCAGCGCCCGGGCCGAGGCCCCGAACTCCTCGTCCAAACTCCTAAAGGGTCAAAGGAGCTGCCGGACAAGGCAGGACAGCTGTCGGTACCACCAGACCGTCGTTGGAGTTCACTGTGGCTGTCCTGGCCCCGCTTTCGGGACGCGGCAGNGTTTCCCTGCAGAGCCTTGATTCTAGCTCCTGTTTGGGCACAGGAGCCTTTCAGCATCTTCAGGAACCAACTCACCTGAGCAAGTTCAGCAGAGTCCAGTGCCAAGGCATGTGACAGGAGAGAGCGGCTCGTTATCTAACGCTCAGATCAAGTCCCTGTTCCTTTGAAAGAGAAAGAAAAGGGAAAGCGGTAAACAAAGCATACCATGACACCAATCTGAGAGTAAGTGGCAAGGGACATAAGGATGGAGCTCAGAGCTCGCCAGCTCCTAATCGATGGGCGATTAGGAAACTGCAGGTGTGGTTGTGACATGGCTCAGGCTGAGCTTTGAAAGTGTCAGGAAGTGACAAGAGGGCCATGAGGATAGGAGCTTTGAAGAGGGTCCTGCGGCATCAGGGAAAATTTATGAAGTAGTGCTCAGAGGGTTGGTAGAAGGTGGGAGAAAGAGGGGACTGGAAAGGAGCAAGAGGAGGCCAGAGAGGGGAGGAAAGGAAAAAGGAGGCACCCGTACGTATGCAGGGGCTGGTCAGTGCACTTATTAGGGGTGAGCCCTGTGCCTGAGCACTGCAGTCCCCACTCCCTGCCATCCCCTGAAAGCCTTTCTTAACTATCATTCTGTCTATCTTCACTCTCTTTCCCGTTCACGTGTGCTGCAAGGTGTGAGTGTCAAGAACTGGAGACTGGTGTGAAAGAGAGATCTGACTACCAGTAACTGGGAAAACAACCAGGAGTAGTGGGAATTGTAGGCCTGTGTACCAACAGGTGGATGGAGCAGGGTGTGTGCTGTAAAGTCCAAGTACCAGCAGCTGGAGAAGAGGCCCCTGGTTGCAGGATGTGCCAGTCTGTGTGCCAGCAGGTGGAGGGACTGCGGCGTAGGCAAGGTCTGGGTGCCAGCTACTGGAGAAGGAAGAATATGTTGGAGAGGTCACACATCTTGCAGTCAGCAACTGCAGGGATGGCACTGATGTGCCTGTGTGGCATGTCTAAGGACCAGGTGTAAGATTGGAGGGAGCTCAGTGTGTGTTGAGTTTTCCTTAGTGACAGAAGCCCAATGGACATGTGTTGTTCTGGGTTGAGGAAGATTCCCACACACAAAATAAAAGACAGTAAAACACAACTGAGGTAACAAAGCAAGTTTATTAGTAAGCAAAGCAAATCTCTTCCTATAACATAGTAATAATAGCAAAGCAAATTTATTCTGTTACGTTTGATAGAAAACAACACATAATGTCTTCTGGAATCTTGAGAAGCCGATGAGCAGGAGAAGGAGATGGAGCATTGTACTCAGCGGGAGGGGCAACAGACAGTGCACCTTCAAGGTATCCTTTGGAACAAAATGAGGCCCATCTGATCCTCCTCACCTCCTCAGCCCAGAACCACATCTTATATCCCCCTCTCTGATGTAGAAGTTTGCTAGCTGCAACATCAGCTCTTGCACGGCCAGCACACAGGCTGAGGCTGCCACAGCTCAGGATGCTGACTCTGGGCTAGCATTGGCTCTATTCTCCATTGTTCCTTTGTCAAAAGTCGAGTACCCACCAGTTTGATGTTATGTTAGTGTTTCTTTCTTCAAGGTTGAGTTCTCCACAGTGAAAATATTCAGTGTTTTCTAATACCACGTTAATGAGCACAATCATGGACCAAATCTGACAGGGTCCTAGACAAGACTGTTCCCTAACGCATATGTGTGTTTGGGTAATCTGCTGGGATATATCAGGCTGACCTGAGTGGTGAGTGGGAGGAAACGCTGTAGGAGTCCTGAGAGGGAGGTGGGTAAGGGAGCCAAGGGCCCCTGATGGATATTAGCCATGTTGCTATTACCAGTCCGTGATACTATCTGAGAAGTCCAAGAGTTTGGAGTGATTGTGAGAGGAGTGGGGGCTGTCAGACATCTGATTTCTGATGAATGTATCCCAGACCTAATCAGGGAGAAGAAGGAGACCCAGGTGCTGACAAAAACGACCAGGGTCCAAGAAGGATTATCAAATGGGCTGAGGGCCCATGATGATTTTTGAGGGAAGTCCATATGAGGATGTGCCTGTCATTCCTTAGGGCGTGTTTCACCAGGGAGCTACATGTCAACGGCACACTGGAGACAGTCGAGTGAGGGGCCACTGAGGTGATGGAGAGACCACAACATCTCTCCTATGGTGATCCCAGAGGAGAGACCTGGGATTGCTGAGCACAGACGAGTGTCAGTGGAGATCTCATCCAGGTGTACAAATAGCTGATGGCAGTCTCTGAAGAAGACAGACACAAGATCTTCTCCTTGGTACCCACTGAGAGAAGAAGAGGGACTTTACGCAAAGTAAAGCACAGGATATTCTTTCTGAACATCAGGAACCAATGTCTAAGTGTCAGTGTCAGGCACGGAATGCCCAATGTGCTTGTGAAGTTTCCAGCCTTGCAGGCATTTAAAAGTCATCTGGGCATGATCTGGGCAACTAGCTCTATGTGAGCTTTTCTGAGCAGAGGGTTGAAGAAGGTGACTGTTAGAGGTCCCTTCCAAAATAAATAATATTCAGTTTCGATATTGTGAGACCTGAGGAGAGGCTGAGAGCAGTGACCTTCCTCAGCCTTCAAATGAGAACCCAAAGCACAGGGTTTAACCTTCTAACTCTTGACTGGAGGATGAAGAGAGGAGCATGTCAGAGGAAGAAAAATTCTTCCTGAACATTGTGAGAGATAGAAATAATGGCAATGGACACAGTTTGGAACAGGGGAAATTTACACCAGAAACTAGGAATTTATTTTGGTTTTACCTGTGAGGTTAGAGAATGGATGTAGATGGATCCCTGTGGGAATGACACTCTGTCTGAGCAGATATTGGTTAAAATACCATTAAGTGAGCATGACACAAGAAGGAAAAGAAGGATAACACAGGTAACCTGATGCTCCTTCAGCTGCTGACAAGTCCTAATTATGGATGATGAATTGGACCTCGAGTTGGAGTTTGTCAGACGGGGCAATTCCCTTCAGCTGAGATTCACTGATATCCTCACCTTTGAAGCTTTCAGAACATTTTCTTAGAAAGAGACAACTCTGTGCAGCATTTCTAATGCTGAGCAAAGTAACATTTGTTTTAAAATAATCCTAGATGAAGCACACGCTTGTGACGGCATTGCTGAGTGCCAAGTGACATACCCAGCACAGCACAGCACAGGTCTGTGCATACTCGAATCAGCTGTGTGAGATGATGAATAAGGTTAAACCTAGAGGGGTTTCAGAATTTTAAAGTAAAAAGCAGCTGCAACTTCCTGGACTGACTGAGGCCAACATGGTCCCCAGCAGAACAATAAACATCTGCTCAGAGAAACAAAACAGTGTGTGAAACAAAGTGGAGACTATGTGGCCTCCCTCCATCCATTCTAATCCCAACACAATGGGAGAACACTGTGATCTGAGACCATTTAGTATCTGTCTAACAAAGGAGAATCAAGATGTTCTGGTGCTGAAGGCAACAAGCATGTCAAACCCCCTACACAGGTGCCACGCCGTGACCACCCCCATGCCATAAGGTACACCAATCAGAAGTAAAAGGTATTTATGTCTAGAGCCACTCAAACCCCATACAAATGTAAAAAAGGAGTAAAAATCAAGTTAGGTTTTGAGGGTGTTGCAGGGAGGGTTGGGAAGGATTCTGGGCTGAAACCAGACCCCACTTAAAATTCAAGGAAACAGCATTTGTTGAAGAGAAATAGCAAACAAAAGACAAAACTGAGAAAAGGAAAGAAACATACCCCAAGACAACTCCCCCTCGCTCATACACTACTCACGCAGTTCCTATACCTCTCACACAGTTACTGTACACAACGACCCCAATGTGCTCAGCATCCTCAGTATGACCAGCTGCTGCATCCTTGGGCTTTGGTGGCTCAACACGCTTAGCAGACATTCCCACGGGAGGCAACGTTGTCCTTGGTGCTAACACACACCTCCAGCATGGAGCAGGAACTGTCTGGCTTTTCATACACTTTTTAGTCTGTGATGTCTGTCGGGGCATATGTGTCCACCCTATGCCCAGATAGAGGTCTACAGTCCCTCTCCCTGTTACATAATTGGAAAACCCCCAGTGCGCCTGCACACTGTATATCATCGGTCTCCCTTTTTTGGTCGATCATCGTTACTTCATCCCCCTCCTCTTCTTTTTTCCTTTCATGTGTCCTTGACTGGCTGTTGGCAAGCAGCCAAGCTACAAAACAGTCTCAGTGTACACGTGATGTTTCTCCTTCAAAGCCAAAGTCCCAATTACAAGTTCTTGTTTTCTGTTACTTGGCAGGTGGCAAGGCCAGACACGGACCAAAATAACAGCATCTCATCACAGATGAATGCGGGGGGGAAATAGGAAATGATCTCCACTGAAACTACTGGGATCAGTCAACAGGCTGAGTCCACCTTCTCCCCCCTCACAGGGACGTCTTGATTGGGAAATATACTCTACGCACATTAAATGCTGCTTTTCAGACTAAAGTTTTTGCTTTTGCTTACCCTTCAAACCCATTTTTGCGGCAGACATTATCACCGACAACCTGCAAACCTTATGAATCTGCCACAATTTGTATTACTAAAGAGTGTTATTCCATTAACTGTTAAAGTGAGTCCTTGCAGTTTTTGGCAGCGGAAAACACCTTGGCAGGACCCACTGAGGGGTCTTCATTCTGTTGAACTCCTCCTAAAAGAGTAGTTGCAGTATCCTCCGACCTTCTGAATCTGTTGGTAAAGGGTCTCATTTACAAGATGGCAAGAGACCCTCAAACACCAGGGTCTCAACTTTCCTGTGGGTATCCACAAGCAAAAATTAAACTCCCACCTTTCATGTGACAAGCTACAATGCGTATCCCTAACTTCTCCTGAGCGATCATCTTCTGGATACTCTGATCCACTGCAAGAGGTCACAGAGATTCACTGGTTCATGCAGTGCTTCTATTTTGGCAGGGGGAGAATTCTGCCCCTGCCTGGGGTGTTCAAAAGGAACAGTCAGGGTCTGCAGGGTTTTCAGGGTCACTGATCAGGGATCTGATCACTAAATCTCAAAGGTGCACTAGGCCTCAAGACCCTGCACTTCTCTAGAAATCTTTTACACAAAGAGAAGATGCAGCACTTCCATAAAAATGCTCTTGTAAGAACCATTATCATTACTTGTATAATTTTTCACTTCATTGTATATGTTTTCTAGGGCAAAATCCATTTTAGAGGTAACCAAATTGAACAGTATGTTTTCTGTTCTGTGATGGGTGCCTGGGATCGCTCGGGAGTTGATGTAGAGAAGGGGATGGGAGGAAGGGTCTCCATCTGCCGAGACACCACCCCTTCATCTGTCCTTTCATGTCAGCAGTGCAGGGTTGTCCCAGCCCCACCCCTCGCAGGCACCAGTTTTCTGGGTGCCCCGTGTGCTCCCTGGCTGTGTGTATGGGTGATCTACTGAACCCTTATCCTCTTCCGTGCTCATCCCTCAGACCTTTCGCTATGAAATGTGTTGTCCTTTCCACCTCTGGGTTTGTGACATCCAGCAGCTCTGCTGAAGTTCCATTCTTCTCTCACACTGCATTTTTCCACCAGAGCAAGACACAGCCAGAGACCCTGAGCTGCTGCACAGCAGGTCTTCTCTCCTACTCCTATACTTGAGAAAGAGGTGTTTTTCCCACACAAATGAAAAATGATAGGGGAGAAGAAAGGAGAGAGAGGATTTTTCTATTCCGTTCTCAGACCCAGGCAGCATGGATTTAGAAGGACAGGTCCTGCCTGACCAACCTCATCTCCTTTTATGATCAGGTGACCCGCCTGGTGGATGAAGATAAGGCTGTGGATGTGGTCTGTCTGGAGCTCGGCAAAGCCTTTGACACTGTCCCCCACAGCATATTGCTGGGAAAGCTGGCAGCCCGTGTCTCGGACAGGGACACTCTCTTCTGGGTCAAGAGCTGGCTGGATGGCCGGGCCCACAGAGTGCTGCTGAATGGGGCTAGGTCCAGCTGGCAGCCGGTCACCAGTGGTGTCCCCCAGGGATCAATGTTGGGCCCAGCTTTGTTTAACATCTTTATTGATGATTTAGATGAGGGGATTGAGTCCATAATTAGCAAGTTTGCAGATGACACGAAGTTGGGAGGGAGTGTCCACCTACTGGAAGGAAGAAGGACTTTGGAGAGGGGCCTTGATACGCTAGAGAGATGGGCTGATTCCAGTGGGATGAGGTTTAACAAGGTCAAGTGCCGCGTCCTGCGCTTTGGCCATAATAACGCCCTGCAGCGCTACACGCTGGGCACAGAGTGTCTGGAGAGCAGCCAGGCAGAAAGGGACCTGGAGGTTTGGATTGACAGAAGATTGAACACGAGACAGCAATGTGCCCAGGTGGCTGAGAAGGCCAGTGGCATCCTGGCCTGTATCAAGAATAGTGTGGCCAGCAGGACCAGGGAAGCGATCCTTCTCCTGTACTCTGCATTGGTGAGGTCACACCTTGAGTCTAGTGTTCAGTTCTGGGACCCTCAGTTCAGGAAAGATATTGAGGTGCTGGTGCAGGGACAGAGAAGAGCAACAAGGCTGGTGAAAGGACTTGAGCACAAGTGCTCTGAGGAGAGGCTGACACAGCTGGGGATGTTTAGCCTGGAGAAGAGGAGGCTCAGGGGAGACCTCATCACTCTCTACAACTACCTGAAAGGATGTTGTAGCCAGATGGGAATTGGTCTCTTCTCTCAGGCAACCGTCAGTAGGACAAGGGGGCATGAGCTTGAGCTTTCCCAGGGGAGATTTAGGTTGGATATCAGGAAGAAGTTCATTACAGAGAGTGTGGTTAGGCATTGGAATGGCCTGCCCAGGGAGGTGGTAGATTCTCTCACCCTGGATGTTTTTAAGGTGAGACTGGGCGTGGCACTTAGTGCCATGGTCTAGCAATCAAAGTGGAGTTGGATTAAGGGTTGGACTTGATGATCTTGGAGGTCTCTTCCAACCAAACTGATTCTGCGATTCTATGATTCTCTGAAATAGCAATGAGCCCAGAGAGCTGAGGACACCATGGGAAGATGAGAAACCTCAGTGGGGAAGAAGTCTCTGAACTCCCAAAAGCCCAGAGTGTGTGCAGCAGAGCAGGCGATTCCAGCTGCAGAGGTGAGGGCTCCACTACGAGATATTCCATCCATTGCTCTGACCCTGCACAGCTCAGAGCAACAGGTTCCCAGTGACAGAAGGAGCCTGAGTGCAGTTGAGTGGTGATGGCTACAGATGTGCCCAGGGAAGAGGCACAGAAATGCAGCCTCTGCCTCCTGAGCTCTCCTTTTCCTGTCCCTCCAAAACTCAGTGTGTGCTCGTGATTTCAGGCCCCAACGAGCCTGTTTCAGTCTAGCTTGGATGCTCAGTTTAACTCAGTGTAAACAACACTGGCAGTGCCTCAGAAGGGCTGGCAGCCCTCCATCTCCCCTCCCCAGCTGTGATAGAGCTGCTCTCAGAGGGCAGAAGGAGCAGGATTGCCGTGTGTGCAGGGAGAGAGACTCAGGAATCCTGTCCACCGTGTGCTGCCAGTAACTGAGCGGCTCTGGTTCCGATACCATGTCGGTGGTATCTGGGATGGGACACAGCTGTCTCTTGTCCGTGGCAATGCCAAAGGGGTTTGTGCCACTTCCTGTTCTGGTGTGGTGTGAGGTGGGGGCTGAGCCCGAACCGGGGCGGAGCTGGCGGGGGAATGGAGAGGAGAGGAGGGGAGGGGAGGAGGGGAAGGGATGCGGTGCGTCCAGAGCAGAAAGCCGGGTCTGGAGGGGGCAGCGAGGNGGGCAGCGGGGGGGGGGCGGCGGAGCGGCGGGATGCGGCCGTGGCGGGGCACGGGGCTGGCGGCGCTGGTCGCGGTGCTGCTCGGTGCGCGGAGCTGGTGGCGAGGGAGGGTGGGGGCCGGAGTGGGGCTTTCTGGGACCAGGGAGGGACCCAGGACTCATCTCTGACCCTTCTGCTTCTTCTCTATGCCTATTTTCCTTCTTGTCTCCCCCTTTTCCATCATAATTTCTTCCCTCTAAATAATCATTCCGTCCCAGCTCTCCTCTCTTTGGTGCTCCTTTTCTTTATGCATCCATCCATCCACCCATCCATCCATCCATCCATCCATCCATCCATCCATCCATCCATCCCTCCCTCCCTCCCTCACAGTCAATCTCTTTTCACCTCTTCTTCTCTCCGAGTTTTCTTCAAAACGTCCCTCATCTTCTGATCCTCAGGTAATGACTCTCTGAGAAATAGTCTAACCATACTTTATTTTCGGCACTTATCTCCATCATCTCTGATCTGTTCTCCACTCTTCTCTCCCCTGAATGGCATTTTCTGATATGGAAAAAAGATAATTTTTTTTCTTCCCTGCAGTGCCTGCGGGCAGGGGCCTGGTGCAGCAGGAGCCATCTGCGGAGACCACCGAGGGCACCGATATCACCATCAACTGCTCACACCCCAGCATCCAGTTAACTCAGTACATCTACTGGTACCGTCAGCTCCCCGGCCGAAGCCCAGAACGTCTCGCATGGCTTGCTAAAGGGTCAAAAGAGCTGCGGGACCCAGCGGGGCTTATGTTGGTCTCGGCTGATCGTCGCTGGAGCTCGCTGCGGCTGTCTGGGCCCCGCTTTCGGGACGCGGCAGTGTATTTCTGTGCCCTGGGAGACACGGGCAGAGGAGCCGGGGCTGCGGCCGGGCACGAACC
>VWZD01002861.1:13879-31603 GCA_013396695.1 Sakesphorus luctuosus
ACGGGGCTGGCGGCGCTGGTCGCGGTGCTGCTCGGTGCGCGGAGCTGGTGGCGAGGGAGGGTGGGGGCCGGAGTGGGGCTTTCTGGGACCAGGGAGGGACCCAGGACTCATCTCTGACCCTTCTGCTTCTTCTCTATGCCTATTTTCCTTCTTGTCTCCCCCTTTTCCATCATAATTTCTTCCCTCTAAATAATCATTCCGTCCCAGCTCTCCTCTCTTTGGTGCTCCTTTTCTTTATGCATCCATCCATCCACCCATCCATCCATCCATCCATCCATCCATCCATCCATCCATCCATCCCTCCCTCCCTCCCTCACAGTCAATCTCTTTTCACCTCTTCTTCTCTCCGAGTTTTCTTCAAAACGTCCCTCATCTTCTGATCCTCAGGTAATGACTCTCTGAGAAATAGTCTAACCATACTTTATTTTCGGCACTTATCTCCATCATCTCTGATCTGTTCTCCACTCTTCTCTCCCCTGAATGGCATTTTCTGATATGGAAAAAAGATAATTTTTTTTCTTCCCTGCAGTGCCTGCGGGCAGGGGCCTGGTGCAGCAGGAGCCATCTGCGGAGACCACCGAGGGCACCGATATCACCATCAACTGCTCACACCCCAGCATCCAGTTAACTCAGTACATCTACTGGTACCGTCAGCTCCCCGGCCGAAGCCCAGAACGTCTCGCATGGCTTGCTAAAGGGTCAAAAGAGCTGCGGGACCCAGCGGGGCTTATGTTGGTCTCGGCTGATCGTCGCTGGAGCTCGCTGCGGCTGTCTGGGCCCCGCTTTCGGGACGCGGCAGTGTATTTCTGTGCCCTGGGAGACACGGGCAGAGGAGCCGGGGCTGCGGCCGGGCACGAACCTCCGCGGGCGGGGCCGGGCGGGGGGCGGGGCCACAGCGCCGGCCGGGCCAGCAGGGGGCGCTGCCGCCCCGCCCGCCGGGCCCGTTCAGGCCCCGCAGCCCCCGCGGCCCCGCCCGTTCCCTTGTCCTGTCCCTGCTCCCCACCAAACATCACTTGTCTTTCACAGTTCCCAAATGCTTCTTCGCTGCATTCAGTAAGGAGTCTGGTCCTCCTGCAGGCAGAAAAACTGCTGAGTTTATCATTCAGTTACCGTACAATACTGGCGGCTGTCATCTCCGGAAAAGGGGTCAATCATTGCACCCAAACTTCTAGTGAGGAGATTGTAGCAAAGAGCGTTGTGCTGGGAGTCCTTCTGTCAAGGAGAAGCTGTTTGTCTGACTCTGGCCATGGGTGTTTACAGGAGGTGCTTGTCCCAGAGGTGTTTCCCTTGAAGGGCTTCATGTGTAGTATGAGAAGTATGGGAGAACATTCAACTTACAAGGAGTGGAAAGAATACTTTAGAGAACAGATCCAGAAGGATGACATTGCTGAGGTCCAATCCAGAGCAGACCAGCCACACAAATTAGAGACTTTCACATTTGAAGTTTAAAAGTTATGCTTTTTATTATACAGGTTTTTATTCAGAAAGTTCTCTTGTTATCCCCTCACAGTTGCTACCACTCATGATTTTCCCTTATGACTTTGTACTTGGTTAGTTGCCATATTGTCTTCTTCACCTCATACCCTTTTCCACCTCTGCCCTAATCCCTGGTTTCGTATTGGTTAGTTTTTCTGCCATTGATGAGTTTTTCCTCATTGGCTATCTGGTTGCCCAGTTACCCACTCCACCCCTATCCTTACCAAATCCCATCCAAGCTCCAGAACCTTCCCTCAGAACCCTGTAAATACCGATGTTGTCTCTCAGAAAAGGCTTTCTGTGCCTTTGCTTCCATCCGGTGCTGGCTGTGCTCTGGATCATTTTCCCTTGGTCAACAGCTCGACAGAGAAGGGAGAGAAAGCCCTTGTGGGGAACAGAGTCAAACACACAGATCTCGGTGCCTTTGCCTGCAAAGGGGGCCTGCCTCCACGCCACACAGTAGGGGGTGCAGGACTCCGTCTCTGTCTGGGCACTGCATGGGAGGTGAAGTTCACCATGGACTCTCCTCCCATGCTGGGGGCTGGTTGTGAACTCCAGGAGGAGTAAAAGGCAGGAAAGCTGCCTGCAGCCTCCTATTGCCTGACAGCAGGCTACTTGTTCTCCTCCTTCAGGCTTCTCCATCCACTTCCAGTTATCCCATGTTCCTTTGGCACTGAACCTGGAGCTGAGAGACATCGCTTATCACCAGCCTGTGTCTGCCTGAGAGGATGCTGAAGTACTTGGCTTGGATGGTGAGAAAGGTGCAGCTATGACCTGACTGCCCAAAAATGAGCCTCAGGGTGTTGAACAGCATTTTTCTGGCCCTTTGCAAATCCTGAACACAGTAAGTCACAGTTTTCTGCCTTTCCTTGGACTGAGCACTTTAACATCCTTAATTTATCTCTCCACAGAGCCTCCGTGGGACAGATGTGTGGAGTGCTCAGCATGCATGCCTGCAGCAGCAGGGAGAGAGTTTTGCTGCACCTGCTACACTGAAGTTTGGTGAGTGCTTTGGTCTTGCAGTGGGTGGAGAAGTGGTGAACTCTCCATCTTCAGCTCCTCTTTCTGCAAGGTTCCTGGACATGCCATGCATGGAGAGTGTGATATGGCCCTGATTTTCCTGGCAGCACTGGTAGGACTGGCATATTTTGGTGAGGCATAAGATTAAAGGCTGGGCAGGAGGAGGGCATCAGGTTGTCCTGCCAGTGATGGAAGGGGAAGTTCAAGTTGTAACTTGTGGGAACGATTCTGTAGGGAGAGCAGGGACTGTGGGTGGGACTGGAAAATCATCTGGGAGGTGTCAGCTGTGATGGGAACAGAAGGAAAAATGATTCTGCACCTCCCTTGTAGTGTTCAGACACAATTTTCTATGGGCTGATTTTGCAGCACTGTTTAGAGGAAGAGCAAGCTGCTTGGGTAGAGTCCAAGACATATTTGAGAAAATGCTGTCCACCTGTGCAGGAATGAGCAAAACTGGGAAGGCTGGGTCAACACAAGGAGTGCTGATATTCTTTTCTGGCTTTACAGGTCATGCATGGATGGACTCTGTGCTCCAATTCCCTCCAGCAAGCACCGTCCTGGCAGGACAACGTGCACTGCAATTTCTTCACCAGTTATTTCAGTTTCTACATTTACAGCAGCTTCCAAAATTGTCCCCTCAGATGCTGGTGTGTGTGAGGAAGTACAAAGCTCACATGGCTTCAGAGGGATCCTTGTCCAAGATGCCTGCTGAGGACTCCCACGTGTTTCTGTGCGTGTGGAATGCAGAGCTCCAGGACAGCGCTCTCTATCTCTGTGTGCAGAGACCACATTCATGTCCCCAGTGAGAAGTACTGTGCAAGAAGGGCAGGGTGTGTCCTCAGGGCAACTCCCTGCCCAGCACTGCTTGAATGTAGTCCAAATGCAATGCTGCAGCTTTTCTTATCTCTTCACCATAGGAAAGAGCCTCTTTTACAGGGAGTCCTTTTCCCTCTGGCATTCCTACTGCCAAGCACTTTAACCCCTTCTGCATTTGGGCTATCTTGTCCTCCATGGCAGATCATTCCTTGCTCACAAATTACCATTGCTGAGCAGTTACCATTTGAATTCCAATTCAGTGCACACACGAATTAACACACATGGGCACAATCAAACACATGAGCTCAGAGACCCCCAAAGAGCAACTCACAGGTGTGCAATTATAAAGATATGTGTACAAACATGTTTTCAAAGGGCCCCTTTCCATACCAACATGAACAGCCCCTCCCATACCACATGTACAAGCAGATATTCAAACTCTCAGGCTTACACATATTTATGATGCTGGACACAGGCATTTGCACACAGATATACATGCGTGTTCCTCTACACAGATGTGCACATAGAGACACACACATCTACACACACCTGTGACTACACAATTCCAAATATTCACACAGGCACTTTTATTGAAGTTCTCCTACATGAAGGTTTGTGCATGTTCTAAAACACACACACTCATGGACACAATTGTTCCCCCCTCCACTGAACATTTGTGCACATACGTTTTCATGTGTATGACCACAGACGTGTGTGTGAGTGCACACATGAGTACAGACTGAGGAACACATATGTGAGCACCATCACGCACACACACTATTGAGAACTAGGACTTCTGATACCAACTCTCAGCCCCTGTAGACAACTCTACCAAGTCCTTCAGACACTCATCATGGCTAGGCTTCACTAATCAAAATTTTGGGAAGGGCTCCACACACGTGGGTGTATCCTTCGAGCCTGTGCAGTGGATTTTTTAGGTGAGGCATAGTNGATTTATCAGGGAGAGCCTCCCATGGAGTCAGGTTGTTCATAAAGCACCTACTTGCATTATGAAGTTCTTCTCAGAGAGCAGTCTCAGTACAGCTGGGTCCAATCCCAGCTCCAGGCATGATCAGTTTATTTCTAAAAGGCTGCGTAAAAGTAATTGACCATTTATGCAATTTTGTCCCATGGGATTAACACTGGCAAACAAAATCTTTTTATATGACTAAATGAAAATATTTGATCAACGATGATCATAATTAGAACAAAAATCTTTAATTAGAATTATTAACAACACAGTATAGATAGATATAACTACCACTGTAGTGCCCTATTGAGAAAATCAATCATTTCAGAGCTAGCTAATGATTATTATTACTCACCTATACAAGTGACCATGGGCAAATCTCCTTTGTTCAGCCAAGGTCAAGGTCTAGGAGTGACTTTGGGAGGATTTCCCCCCCTCAAAGGGACTTTCCCTTCCTCACTCCCCCATGAGTGGGTGGAATAACCACATGTAACCCTAGAAAATGTTAGAAGTCCCTGCCATGATAAAATAGGACTGCTTTTTTATAGTATAAAGTGGTGGACTGTAAGTCAGATGTTGCTCATCAAGCTGTGCCATCTCAGCACAGGAACTTCAGGGAAGTTTTCAGTACTGTTGCTTGTTGGTTCCTTTATTGGGAACTTTGCCTGCCACATCCTCACCAATGTTAGTTTGTGTCAGGAAATACTGTTCTTCAGAATGCTTAAGATTGATGAGTCAGAGTGGTCTCATCATTCTTCAATACCAAAAACAATGTGACCACTCCATCTTCATCCATCACTGATCACTTTTGGAAGCTGGGTAAAGTTTGAGCTGTTTTACACTGCCTTTGGCAGAACAGGGCCTGTGGCCCATAGGAGATCCACACTGGAGCAGTCTGTTTCTGAAGGTGAGCAGCCCCTGAAAAGTTAGATAGTAGGTCAGCGGAACTTCTGCCTTGGAATTCCAGAGGGCAGACTCTGGCCTGTTTAGGACAGAAGCCTATGAGTCTGCATGGGATCCACGAAAGGGTGCTGAGGGAGGTGGCAGAAGTGCTTACAAAGCCAATTTCACTCATTTGTCAGCAGGGCTGGATAACCATGGGCATCTGAGGTGACTGGAAATTGTCAAATATCATGTTCATCTACAGGAAGAGTCAAAAAGAGCATGCAGAGAAGTACAGGTCTGTCAGCCTGACCTTGGTGCCAGGGAAGGTGATGGAAAAGATTATCTCTATCAAGTGGCATGTACAGGACAATCAAGTGATCATGCCCAGCAGTCATGGGTTCATGAAGGGGAACTTCTCCTTGGCTAACCTGGTGCCTCTGTATGATAAGATGTCCTGTTTGGTGGATGAGGGAAACACTGTGGATGTCATCTACCTGGACTTCAGTGAAGCCTTTGACAGTGTTTCCCACATCATTCTCATGGAGAAACTGACTGATCAGGTGTTTTGCTCACTGTGAAAAAAACCCCTGGCTGTATGGCCAAGCCTGGAGAATAATGGGAAATGAAGTTACATCCAGTTGGTGACCCATCACAAGTGATTTTGCCCAGGGCTCAAGACTGGGACCAGTTCTACTTAATATCTTTATCAGTCATCTGACTGAGGGGATCAAGTGCTCCTTTAGAGAGTTGGCTGATAACTCTGGTGTGTTTAGCAGTGTTGATCTGCTTGAAGTCAGGAAGCCTCTACAGGGGGAGCCTCGACCAGCTGGATCAAGAGGCCAAGGCCAGTTTTAGAAAGTTTAACAAGGTGAAGTGTCAGGCCTTGGACTTGGGTCACAAAACCTCCATGCAGTGCTACAAGCTGGGGGAAAAGTGACTGGAAAGTTGCCCAATTGTAAAAGGACCTGGGGGTGCTGGTTGACAGCAGCTGAACATGAGCCAGTGAGTGCCCAGGTGGCCCAGAAGGCCAATGACATCCTGACCTGTATCAGACATAGTGTGACCAGCAGGACCAGGGCAGTGACCGTGCCCAGGGACTGGGCACAGGTGAGACACTCTGAATTCTGTTTTCAGCTTTTGGCCCCTCACAACAAGAAAGACATTGAGGTACTCCAGTGTGTTCAGAGAGAAGGACAGTGAAGAAGATGAAGGGTCCAGAGCTTAAGTCCTATGAGGAGAGGCTGAGGGAGATGGGGCCCCTTAGTCTGGAGAAGACTCAGGGGTGAGCTTATTGCTGCCTACAACTACCTGAAAGGAGTAAGGCAGGTATTGTTTTTGTCTCCCAAGGAATAACTAACATGACAAGAAAAAATATTTCAAGTTCTACGGGGGAGACGTAGATAGGATATTAGGAAAAATTTCATGGAAAGTTATGTCAAGCACTGCCAAAGGCTCCCCTGGGAAGTGGTTGAGTCACCATCTCCTAGCAATGCTTAATGATTTGTAGATGTGACACTTAGGGTTTAGCGGTGGACACAGCAGTGTTGGACTCTATGGTATGAGAAGTCTTTTCTAACCTAAATGATTTCATAATTCTGTGAAAGGACCAGTGCTGAAGCAGTTCTTAGAGAAAGCAAGAAGGGCCCATGTTGGAGAAGTTTGTGAAGGACTGTCTTCTGTGGGTAGGACACAATCCTGTGTCAGGAGAAGTGCATGATGAGAAAGAAGCGGCAGAGATGAAGTGCTGTGAACTGATTACAAACCTCATTCACCTGTGCTGTTTGATAGGGGGAAGGAGAAGATTTGAGTGAAGCTGAGCCTGGGAAGAAGGGAGGGACGTGGGAAGTGTTTTCAGTTTTGGTCTATTTTTCATTATCCTACTCACTAGTCTCTTGTTAATTGACAACAAATTCAGTTAGTTTCACCAAGTCAACAGTGCTTTTCTCACAACAGTACTAGGTCAATAATCTCTGCCACCACACCACAGCTCCACCCACAGCAACAAGAACACCCTTCCTCAAGAGTTCATGGGACTGCTCACTCCTCAGACTCCTCCTGTGCTTTTGGGCATTTGTAAGCAGAGAAAGAGCAAGGGCAGACCTGACGGTCACTGGCAGCAGGGTAGCCAGGGATGTCTTTTACAGCTCCAAGGGGTGGTTCCCACCAGAGGAGCAGCCAGAGAATCCAACCTCTCATTCTCCTTTCAATGGAGAAGAGTCTTGTGCCCTCACCCCTTTTATCTCAGAGCAATGTCCTTCTGCTGTGGCAGCTCAGAGAGTATCCACATAGTGGCAGGGACTGAATGCAGCAGAAATTTAATGAGCCACAGGAGGGAAACAGAGTCATTGCAAGTGAAGACCACCAAGGCAGGGACACCCAGAGAAAGCTGAGAGCCTGCACTTGTTGGTGCAAAAGAAGTTCCTGTACAATGCCTGTCTGCTAGTCCAAGAGTGGGAGAGGAGAGAGATGGTCCCTACCAGGCTGGTCTTGGAGGGACCTTGCTGCCAAGGACAAAGAAAGAAAAGGGAAAGAAAGGCAAGGCTGTAATTCAGCTATGAAAACAACATGCAAATTCAGTCTCTGCCCAGCACCACGTTCTGAATTCCCTGATATTTCTCCCTGGGGCTTTTTCAGTACCTTCATCGGGGGAGGAGCCTTCTGGCATAGCAGCAGCTGGTGATGCAGGAGANGTCTTGGAGGGACCTTGCTGCCAAGGACAAAGAAAGAAAAGGGAAAGAAAGGCAAGGCTGTAATTCAGCTATGAAAACAACATGCAAATTCAGTCTCTGCCCAGCACCACGTTCTGAATTCCCTGATATTTCTCCCTGGGGCTTTTTCAGTACCTTCATCGGGGGAGGAGCCTTCTGGCATAGCAGCAGCTGGTGATGCAGGAGAGATCACATCCCTGGGAGCTGATGGGCACTCCATCACAGCTGAGGATGCTGACAATGGCAGGGGAGGTGGAGGATCCCTCCACAGTGTTCTGTGGGAAGGAGCTGAGGATGGGGCTGGGCAGGGTCACCATCATGGGGAGGGCTGGGTGATGATAGTGGAGCTCTGGCACTGCCTGACACAGGGCTCATTGCAGCTGTTGGCCAGTGGAGTTGGGCTGCAGGGCCAGCAGGGCAGGCATGGGATGAAGCAGGGCATACACCCAGGTGCACCTTTAAGAGAAGCAGAGAGAAATCAGGGAGCAAAGAGAACACAAGAGGCAGCAGAAACCTACTTTCCCTGTCACAAAATGCAAAGGTTGGGGCAGAGCTGGAGCTTCAGCTAGAAGACACATGCACACTTTTTCTTTTCATCTTAAGAATCAGCCTGCCACAGAAAAGCTCTATCCTATACTCCTAAACTAAGTCACCTCAGCCCCATCCCAGCCCTTCTCCAGTGAGACCTTCTCCCATTTCCCTCTGTTATGACAAGATCAAAACCATAGGACACGACAAAGCCAACATCAGCTGAGATATTCATTAAGTGCAGGTCTCACTGTGGAAAAGGAGGAGAAGGGGCTTCAGACTCACATGATAATCAAGCAGAAGGAGGCAAGAGAAGTGGATGAGAGAGCAGGGACTGGGGCTGCCTTTTATACTTGCCCTTCCCTTCTGCAGGACCAGGGGCAGCCTTTGCAGAGGTAACAATTTCCCCACAAGCTCATCTTGAATGCAAACCAGCACAGCTGATGACATGGGCAGTTTCCAAACTGCTGCCTTTATATTTACAGATTTGTGCCATGCCGTGCCTCAGTGGTGGCTTTGTTTGAACCCTGGGATAAAATGTTCCAGGTTTTCCAGGGCAATTCATGAAGGGAGTCACCTCAGCTCCAGAGCTGGATGGATCCAGAGCAGGCAAGTGACATGTCAGTCTGGATCATTCTGCTGGGGTTGTTTTAAATGCTGTTCTCAGGAAGAAGCTGCAGAAATCCTCCATGGATATCCAAGGGCTACTGTTCATGAGCATGGGCCATGTCATTCTCTTTCCATCCTTCTTCATGTCACCCTGATGGTCATTGGTTGTTGCCTTCTCACATGTGTGCATTGGGTGGCTGGTTTTGATCCCATCCTGCCTAATATGGACTGCAGGAAAGTATTCAGGCCTGTTCTGATTTGTCCTTCTCTGTGCAGCCTTTGAGTACACAAACAATGTCACAGGCTTGCCTGGGGCCTTGTCCTTCCCCACAATGCTCCAGTCCTGCTGTATATTCTCAGCAGAGTCCATGTGTTCCTTTGTGTGTTCCTGGTTTGTGTGCACTTGTGTGCAGCTGGGTTCCACATGAACCTGTGTGGAAATTTGTGCTTGAGTCCACATCAGTGTGCCTGAGCCTCTGTGTGGCCTGATTTGGCCTTTCCAGAACCAGGACTTGCACATTCCAGCACTGAGATGGCCCTGCCATCCTCAGCCACCCCTGAGGTGGCTTATAAGTTTCTATCCAAACAGAAACATCTCCTTCATCCCCTATAGCAGAGAAACCAGGAGCAAACGAGGCAGCTCAGGCTCACCTTGAAAACAAAATATTGGTGGTGATCAGGCCAGGCCCACTGTCATCCACCATCACAAGCTTGGGAGGTGCGTCCACCTCCTCTTGTTGCCGATCTCCATCAGCACAGACTGTGGGGGCTTCCCTGACACACAAATGGATTCCCAGTTTCAGGATCAAAACAGCCATTGAAAATTATAGGACTTTAGACAAGAATCTCACCTGAAAGGCCCTTCCCCACTAAGTAATGGCCATATGTCTTCTGGGAATTCTCTCCTACAGCAGCAAGCCATGAACACAACCCAATCAAATTTAAGTTCCTGATTCCCCCTGACTCCCGTGTTCTTATCAGCAAAGCAAGAACACTGATCAGTGGGGACACCTGGAGACTCCACAAAAGTCTCAAGCCTCCCTTTAATCCAGCATTTCAGCCAGTCACTGCCTGGGCTCAGCCCCTCTGCTGCGTGGAGCTGTGCTTCTGATGGCAGCAAACAGCCATGCCTGGTCAGAGATGTGCAGGTTGAGGAGGGCTGTGTGTAGTGGTTTTAGCTAGGCCTCAAATTAGCAGGCTCAGAGAATCTATGTGGATTGGTAAAGACAGCTATCACCTGACTGGGTAACCAAGGAAGTATTTCATACCAGATGACTCAAACTTAAGATATGGGGCAGCAGTGGGAGGTATTAGTTCAGTTCCATCAGGGCTGAACTAGGAGGAGAACGTCTTGTAGCTCTCCTAATGTGCTAGGCCCTGCTTCGGCTGCTGCTTCTTGCATTTTGTTTGAGTTCAGGGAAGTAGAAACATTTTGTTGTTACTCTTTCTGTTTCTTGCTAGGTGTCTTTTAGAGTACTTATGAATCTAGAGTAATACACTTTGTATTAACTGGGGAGTAGGAGGTTATTTCAAGTTATACATAACTTGTGTAAGTGTGTGTACTATATTGTAGTTTTCTCTTAATTTTCTCTTTTCTGTATAAATACATGTAGTTAGTTTCAGCATAAACCTGGTTTAGAGGTTTTTTTCCCTTTCCTTCTTCCCTTTTCACTCTGTCTTGGACATTTGGCGTTTTGCCAGCTCAACCCAAGACACTGTGTGAGGCTGGGAGGGCTGCAGTGAGTTCCCCACAGCATCTCTTGCTACGCCTAAAAAGGACTCAGTGTGTTCTGGGGAATGAGGTACTCTCTGACCTGTCTTCATATAATCTTTTAGACATAAACCATTGATCCTCTCTGGGACTCAAATTGGATCCCTTGCACTTACGCTCCTGTGATGGGTTTGATCCATGGCTTCCTCAGTAACCAGGAGTAACTGAGGAAGTGGACATTACGTAAGTATTCCACACGTGTTTTCCACGTAAGAGTGTGGTGGGGGTGGGGGTGGTCTTCCTTCTTCTGGCAAGCTCAGGGGGAGCCAGAGGAGCCTGGACAGTCCCTTGTTTCTGTTGCTTTTCCTAGCTCGAGATGTGGTGAGAGTGTATCATTGCCTGTTCTCCTCCTTTCTCACAGTTTTTTAATTGTATTTGTCTATTTGGTTTGGTTTGGTTTGGTTTGGTTTGGTTTGGTTTTGCCTCTCCTTATTTCTTGTTTAACATTCCCNCCTCTCCTTATTTCTTGTTAACCAGTCCCTTTTCCCTTTTTCCCTTTTCCCCTGGGGTGGGGCCCCACATAGCGTGTACAAATTGCATACATGGTTGTAGATGTTAGAAAGTATAATTTATTTTTAAGTCAGTTCAGTTTCTTTTGAGTTCTTTTCTTTGAAGTTTTTTTTCCTTTGCTGGGAAGGCTCTGGGAGGAGGGAGGAGGGCAGTCCAGGGTTGGTTAAAAAAAATAGGCCAAACCTGAGACAGCTCCTCTCTGAGAAGGAGTTTAGAATGCAAGGGGGTCCTTTCTCAATCTCATGACTCAATGGGAGTGTCTTTCTCACAGTTTTCTCTGACCCTGTCCTCTCTGCAGTAATGACCAAGTGTACTCTGCCATCCAATCTTGTTAAACTATTGTCATGTTTACCACTGAATTTTGATAACTTGCTATTTTCTATCCACAAATTCTATTACTGTCCTTCTCTTATGAGTATAGGCTATCAGTCCATTTGCAACACTTCCTGGGAATTAAAGTTAGCCACTTAGCCATTGGGCAATCAAGAAACCAATACAAACAGGAATTACCACACATGGAGTGAGTTGACACAGGAAACAGGCAGCCATTACCTTGCAAAGATCCATCCCATGAAACCAGAAATGCCTTCAGAACTCTGTCAAGTTCTCTTTTCTGTGCTCCTCAGGCCTGGCAGGGCCAGACTTTCATCTCAGGTAAAATGGTTCTTTTGTCTTGCAGTAGAGGTTGATTTCATATTGTTGACACAGCAAACACAAAGGATTTCCCACAGCACACCTTTGCTTCCTCCCTTTGCTAGTGCAGATGATTACTTCTGGACTTGACAAAGCAGATCCAGTGAGGGCAGTACTTTGTCCAAAAGGGAACTCAAAGACAGTCAAACAGGGTGAGCTCCCAGGTAACACACAGACCTGGTTGTCTTGTCTTCTCTATGGGTCTCCTCACTGTGGTGGGAATCACCTCATCCTTGTCACTGTGTGCAGGGAGCAGCATCTGAAGATCCTGACAAATTGTTTTCTTGGGAGGCTTTTCTTCTTGGAGATCCGTTGTGTCACCACCATAGTCCCTGGATGCTGGAGCCATTCCTTGTCACCAGCACTACCGTTTACGTTGCCTTCCCTCATTTTCCCACTTCTTCCTGGGTATGACCAAGTTAGTTCCTAATCCTATCAGCCACATCCTTCAGTCATTCTGGCACCATATGCAAACTGCCTGGTGAAAAATACTGTCATGACAAAGATAGTCAACTTCATGCTAGTGCTGGGAGTGTGGGCAGTGGGATCTGTGGACACCTTCTCCCAAGGCTCTCTGTTGCTGCAACATCCCTTCTGCACCAGGAAGTTTGTTGACTTTTTCTCCTGTCATGATGACCAGAATGAGCATGACCTGTTGGGGTTGGGTTGGCCTCAACAGACTGACAGATGGCCACTAACCTACTCAATTAAAGAAACAGAGGAGATGTTAAAGAATCATAGGTCCAAGTAAGAAAAAGGGCATCACTCATCCCTTACTGTCGAGGACAAACCAGAGTCAACTTGGGGAAATTAATTCTAGTTGCAAATTATAAGGGAACTATTAGAAATAAGAACAAACCTAAATACACTGTCTCCAGTCTGCTCCTCTCCTCCCAGGCTCAACTTCACTCCTTAGTTCTCTGGCTACCCTCCTCCAAGTAGCTCAGGGTGACAGAGAATGGGGAATGCATTCAGTTCATACCACTTGTATCATTTCTTCCTCTTCACACTCTTTCTTTGCTCCTGCCTGTGGTCCCTCCCATGGGAGACAATCCTTCAAGAACCTCTCCAACACACATATTTTCCATGGACTGCAATTCTTCACCAATGTGTCGTGTCCATGGAGTGCAGTCCTTAAGGAACAGATGTCTCCAGGATGGATCCCCTGTGTGTCCACAGATCCTTCCAAAAGATCAGGTCAAGAATGGGCTCTACTCTATGGAGAGATAGGCCCTACCTGGGCCTTATTCCCATGTGCGTTCTTCACAGGGTTTCAAGTCCCTTCAAGGAACATCCACCTGCTGTGGCTTGGGATCCTCCACGGGCTGAGGAGTGGACATCTGCTCCACCCTCCATAAGCTGTAGTGGGACAACCTGCCTCACCTTGGCCTTCAGAACAGACTGCAGGAATATCTGAGCTTTGGCACCTGGAGCAGCTCATCTCTCTCCTTCCTCACTGACCTTCCTGATTGCAGAGTCAATCTCTCACACATTCGAACTCATCACTTCCTGTTGATAATGCACAGCAGTTTTTGCCATTCTTCAATCTCTGCCAGCACAAATGGTCCCTGTGACAGTCACTGAGCCCAGCGGGTCCTCTCCCTGTCGTGTTCATTGTGTCATGTCCTTACAACTACGTGCCCTGAAGGACAATTCTGAAGTGCCCACGTGCCAGTGAAGGGGAGACGTGAGAGAGCAGATGATGGGGACGAAGGGATAAAACCGTGTGTGCAGTGCAGAGCCCCGACCACCGTTCCGCGCCCACTGCTCTCGCCCCCGCTCCGCATCCAGCCCGGACCCGGCGAGAGCCCCAGCGGTGCCCGCGCAGGGCAGAGCTGACGTGGCAGGAGAGGAGGGGAGAGGAGGCGGCGCATCCAGAGCAGAGAGCCGGGGCTGGCGGGGGCAGCGAGGCGCGGGCGGTGGAGCGGTGGGATGCGGCGGTGGCGGGGCGCGGGGCTGGCGGCGCTGGCCGCGGTGCTGCTCGGTGCGCGGGGCTGGCAGCCGGGTAGGGTGGAGGCTGGGGCTGGGACAGCCACACAACCCTTAAGGACTGGCGTCCTACCTGGCTTCATCACAGACCTCTGCCCCCGAACTATCCTCCTGTCCGTCCTTCGCTCTGCTCTATTAAACATTCCCTCACAAAACTCATCACTCCTCTCTCTCAAAACGTTCCTGTTGCCTTGCTTTACTCTCTGTCTTTCACTACTCGTGCAGTCAGTCCTTCCCCCTTCCTTCTTTTCTTTCTGTCTTTCTTTACTTTGTACTGTAGCCTTCCATTCTTCAGTGATTCCACCAATTCACCTATTGCTCACGCACCCATCTCTCAAACAAATACAAAGGGACACTTCCTTCACTACACATGTTGACATACTCTTACAGTTCTTCTCTGTATGGTCCTGACAGTCTTCATCGCCTCTGTATAGTCCTGTCTGCTTCTGTGGGATTTGTTCTGGNAGTCCTTCCCCCTTCCTTCTTTTCTTTCTGTCTTTCTTTACTTTGTACTGTAGCCTTCCATTCTTCAGTGATTCCACCAATTCACCTATTGCTCACGCACCCATCTCTCAAACAAATACAAAGGGACACTTCCTTCACTACACATGTTGACATACTCTTACAGTTCTTCTCTGTATGGTCCTGACAGTCTTCATCGCCTCTGTATAGTCCTGTCTGCTTCTGTGGGATTTGTTCTGGGAAACAACATAGAGTGCAGAAAGCAATTCTGTCTGCTTTTCCACTTTATCTCCCGGCAGTGTCTGCAGGCAGAGCCCAAGTGCAGCAGGAGGCGTCGTTGGAGACCACCGAGAACACCAGCATTCCATCCAGTGCTCACATCCCGATATACGAATTGGAGACTTCATTTATTTCTACCATCAACTCCCCCATCGGCTGCTACAGGATCCAGAGAGGTGCGGGACCCAGCGAGGCTGATGTCAGGCTTGGCTGGCCATCGCTGGACCATCCTATGGCCCTCTGAGCCCCATGTTGGGGACGCAGCAGTGTATTACTGTGCCCTGGAAGACACAGGCAGAGGAGCCGGGGCTGCGGCCGGGCACGAACTGCAGCGGGTGGGGGACCGGGCGGAGAGCGGGGGCACAGCGCTGGCCGGGCCAGCACAGCGTTTGTCACATAGTGCAAATCCCACCTGTGCTGACATTCACTGACACCATCACCTCTGAAGCTTTCAGAGGATTTCCTTAGAAATAGACAGCTCTGTTCACCGTTTCTGCAGCTGAGCAAAGTAAAGCCTCTTCAAAATAGCGTGGGGGTTTCAGTCCTAGATAAAGCATAGGCTTGTGACAGCATTTCTGAGTGCAAGGTGACATCTACAACACAACAGAGGTCTGGGCATACCCAAGTCAGCTGCACTGTGTATGCCTTACTGCTCCTGAGTGCTCTGATCCACTTCAGGAAGGCACAGAGATCCACTGGTTTATGAGGTGCTTTCGTTTTGGCAAGAGGGGGATTCTGTATCTGCCTGAAGTGCCCAGAATAGATAGTCAGGGTCTGCAGGGCGTTGAGTGCTACTCATCTGGGATTTGAGCACTGCATCTCAGAGGTGTGCTGAAGAAGGTGTGAAGGCAGACACTGAGATGGAACCAGGTGCAGCCAATACAGCCAAAGTGTAAGTGATGGTGAGAGAGGAGATAAAAGCCTCAGGAAAGGAAAGACTGCAAAGGATGTGGCCCTGGGGTCAATAAGGATGGTTTCAAGTTTCTCCTCTCAGTACAATTCAAAATCCACATCTTCCTGTAAATGTCTTACCTGAAGCATAAGAAGAAAGAACCATGTCAGGAGCCCATAGGTGTAGCGGGAAAACGGTGGGGTTATTCAAATGTTGGTTTATCGGCCTCTTCTAGGCTAGGACAACCAGAGACAGGACATTCTCTTCTCAGAAGTATCGTCAAAACTGCTCCTCTATTGTTTACATAGCATACACACTTAACAATAGTACAGGAATACAATTGGCCAGTAGCTAGGGTGGGTATCTAACTCCATACCTCTGGATTGGTGTCTTTCTCAAAACTATGCCCCTGTATCCAAGTGCTTATCCATTCCTAATGGCAACTGCCGAATTCCTCTTATTGTTTACTGCTCTTCTTGCTACTGTTTTAAAACACAGGGGCACCGTTTTCCCTTTCTCCCTGGCCTGGGCTGTGCATATAGGCTTCCAGTAACACATTATGGCCTGTGTTACTGAAATATTCTCCCACACATAGGAGGGTCAGCTAGATCCTGCTCTGTCACCTGGGAAGACTCCAACAGACTGAGGATCCTCCACTTCCCTAAAAACTTCTTTTTACATAATGAGGATATGTAGCACTTCCATGAGAATGCTCTTATAAGAACCATTAGCATTACCTGTGTCAGTACTCACCTCATTGTAGATGTTTTGTAGAACAGGAGACATTTCAGAAATAATAATAATAAAACAAATAAAACCAAACAAACAAATAAAAAACTCAACAGAACAGATTAGTATGTTTTCTGTGCTGTGATGGGTGCCTGGAATCACTGCGGAGCTGATCTAGAGAAGGGAGTGGGAGGAAGGGTGTCCATCTGCCAAGACCCCACTTCTTCATGTGCCCTTTAAGGTCAGTGGGGCAGGGCTGTCCCATCCACACCCCTCACTGGCAGCACTCTACTGGGTGACCCATGTTCTCCCTGGATGTCTGTGCTATGACCTACAGACTCGTCATCCTGTTCTCTGCCCATCCTTCAGCCCTTTCCCTGTGGAATATGTTGTCCTTGCCACCTCTGGGTTTACTACATCCAGCAGTCCTGCTGGAGTTCTGTTCCTCTCACATTGTGCATTTCCCCACCAGGACAAGACACAGCCAGAGACCCTGGGCTGGTGCCCAGTACAGCTCATCTCGTCTTAATGGGGAGCTGGGAGAGAGGGGTTTGTCCCAGGGAGATGAAGGATGACAGGGGAAAAGCAACAGAAACGGGTAAGTCCTCTGTTCCCTGTTGAAATAGCAATGAGCCTGGAGAGCTGAGGACACCATGGAAAGTTGTGCAACCTCAGTGGCAAAGAAGACCCTGTGCTCCCAAAGCCCGGCAGTGGGTGTGCAGCAGAGGAGACAATTCCATCTGGGGAGGTGAGGACTCCAATGTGAGCTGAGCAAGAACAGCCCTTCCCATGAGTGAGGCCCCAGAGTCAGGGAATGTTCAGAATGCCATTGGCTGAGGAAGACACAGGTGCTGCTGTTGAGGAAGGAGGAAAAGCAAAAGGAACATTTCAGGCTCTGAATGTACAAGTAATTTCCCTGCCCCACTTCTTCCTTTGCTCCCCCAGGAGACTCATTTCCAACAGCTCCGTTATTGCTGGGCTGGGAGATGATTTCTGACTGTCTCTCAGCAAAGAGTTGGGTTGGTCTCTCATGCAGCTCGGTTATTTCATCCTCACTGTCTTCCTAGGCCAACTGCTGGATAAGTGCAGGCTTTTCATCACTGTAACCTTCTTCTTCCACCCAGGAAATCCTCAACAGCATTATCAGGCCCATTTAGGGAAATGCCATTTAGTAGAGAAAAATTGCTCTGAAGTATCTGTTCATATTTTAGGTTTTGCTTGTGTTCACTCCAGAAGCTCTGAAGTTTTAAAAAGAAAATGGAAGAAAGTGAAGAGAAACTGCAGACTGTTTGTCTTCCTCATTTTTCTCTTTCAACACTCCTCCATCTCCCTCTTTCTTCTGATTAGTCTGCTCTTATCACAGGACATCTCAGCTGTCTCTGCAGTC
>VWZD01002862.1:3263-18756 GCA_013396695.1 Sakesphorus luctuosus
ATACCTTTAATTACAGTGGATGTTTGGAAGATCAAAATAAGATAAATTAATGTTTCAATGCATGTTACCCACAACTCAGATTTTCTGATGTTCTACTGTTTGTGTCTAGCACCAAAATATTTAGACAATGAGATCTTTTGGGAATGAAGTAGTATAAAATTAGTACAATCCTATGAATCCTTAGAAGTGTTACAGCAGCTGCAATTTGTTTACCAAAGGTTTACAAAATAAAAAAAATAAAGGAAAATTCAAATCCTAATACTTTTGCGCTTTACTACTCTCCTGCTTTATTGATTTATTGATTAGCTTTACAGGCAAATACAGATACCTGCAAATCTCTGAAGAGAAATTCACTCATGTCTAACACCTTCCCTTTAAAAGAACTGTTCACACTGCTTGTTGAAGTTTATAAAGATAGTGAACAAGGCACTGTATTTTTTTATTTTTCAACACAGCATGCTTAAGTGCATGCTGTACTATGCAAAAGAAAAGGCTATGTTGTTCTAGATCCCTTGTGCTTGAAGCTACTAAATATGTTCTAAGGAAGAGAAGGTTAAGGAGGTAATAGATTATTAAATAGCGGCTTTTTAATGAATGTATTTTAAATAATTTTTCTCATAATCTAGTTGGTATTAATACTCTGTTAGCAGAATCTTTCTACTTAAAATCTGCAGTTAGTAAATTTATAAATCTAAACTCACCCACTGTTCCCTTTCATCACTTTTACCTTTTTATTCTGATTATCAGTGTTTCTCTCCTGAAAACAAACAAGCAAACAAAATTATTAATACAGACAAAATAAAAAAACCATGAAAGCTATAGTGATCTATGTTCCTGTAACTACGTGTCTACAAATGCACAGAATTACACCTGCAAGGATTTCTCCCATCTTGGCTTATCCTGCTGGTTGGTTGCATTCTAGGCCCACTTCAGTCCTAGAAAGAGCTTCTTAATTTCTTAATGGCTGTTTCCAGAGGCTGTTTTCCACCTATGAACTCTAGCAGAACTTCTGCTAGAGTAGGAATGAAATTATTTATATTTGAAGTTTTAAAAATAACTCGATTATCCATAAACAGTTGAGTTACCTCAAGCATAGCCCTGTAATAATATTAGGTACTTCTAGGCGCTATTTTGCCTTGTGTTCTGCTTTGTATTCACATGTAATAAAGGGGTAGAGTTGATACATGATGCAGCAAGTAGAGGACCACACAGATGTCAGTCATAAAAATTAATTAGAGGAGTAAAAGTAGACAGTCTTAGTTTAGTCCTAATGTAGTACAATTTCAGAAAAACAGACAACAACTTCCCTGGATAGGGAAATCAGTCTGAGATGACAAACATATGATACATGTGTGGTCCTGTTTATGCTGGACTTGAAAGCATTTTTACCCTGATCACGTGTTTAATGTTTATTTTCTGTACTCAATATATTAAATAAGTACTGCTACAAAACTTAACGTGTAACTTTTTTTTGTGTGCTTTAATTTGAAATATCATTCTAGTATTCAGGGGGAGGGTGGAAGAACATATAGACATATGGCAAGCATATTCTTAATAACTGTGTTTTACTTATTCACATAAGATATTTTGCTGTCTTAATTAGTATCAAGCATAGGCAAAACAGTTTTAAATAAAGGAAGAAAGAAGTAAAACATTTTTTCTCAACACTTATCTGAATAAAAACACTGAAATAATTTTTACATTTCATGTAATGAAATTCATGTACATTTCTAGATGTAAAGGAGTTGAAGACTGAAATGAAGATTCTAATAATAAGTGTTTAAGAGGCCACATTATTCACAGTATTAATTTTTATCCTGTATGACTTTCACACCTTTCTCCTTTCACCATTGTACTTTGAATTAAGCTTGCCTGTATCTCTAAAGAACTGTTTGAGCTAAAACATCCATTAACCTTCAGAAAAGCCACTATCATGGTTCTCCTTGAATTCTCAAAATTATTCTCTTTTAATGTACAACAATGTAAAATATACAAATGAAATAAGCTAAGTATTCCTATTCACAGCCGACAGAGCCTTGCAAATGTTGCAAACTGTGCTGCAGTTGCTGATGCTTTTCAATATTCAGCTTTGGAAAACAGTCTAAAACACACTACCAAAATATGTAGAGGAATATGTGTCTACTGCAGCTCTTGCTCAGAACTACAAATCTCCCAATCCAGCGAAACTGAAAAAGGAATTTTAATTCAATAGCATGTAATGTTAGTGACAGATTTTTTTTTTCTTTATGCAGTTTCAGGCTTTTGTCATCAGCTAGGTCAGTGCCCATATTGGGAAATAATTAGTTACAAAAGCTATTTTAATAGTTACTATATATTCATGTCCTTGGTAACAAGCCCAAAAAGCTGATTCTTCACAGAATGTCTAATTATTTCTTTGAGGACAGACACAAGCCTTGAGAATTTTAATACAGCAGAAAAAAGAGAATTGGATTTAGAATATGATTCTAAGATTCTGATTCTGTTTTCATGCCACAAACACTTGGAAACACAAGTTTAGAGCTACCTCAAGCATTATGGTTACAATTTCTATTTTACCTGAACACCAAAAGTCACTCTTTGTGTTTATAGTGTATACACATACAATTCTCTTCTATAAATATTTGAATCAAATAGCATGCAAGCTACCAGAATATGAGCCATTTACCTTACAGTATAATTTTGGAGTTTAGAGTCAATTATTAGGGAAGACAAAATAGAACCAGCACTTTAAAGTCAGCAGTCAGTAGACTATGAAGTACACAGCATGATACTGGTATTTTCACGGGGATTCAAAATAATCATATCCGTGGATATATTAAGTAGTTTGGGAAATAGTAGATATATTTAAACTAGCAGGCTAATACTGCTCTGTAGAGATTTCGTTTAAGAAAAAGCACCTTAAATGAAACAGTGTATGAGCTATTAAATTTAACAGTATTATGGGAATTGAAAATTCTATTCTATTCTATTCTATTCTATTCTAAATATGTGTTAGACAAAGAAGCTGAGAGGTTTCATAAACCCTGTACACCAAAAGGCTTTATAAAGAGTAAGTAGTTTCTTTTTTTGCTCTCATTAAATTTAGAAGGAGACATCAGAATTATAACACCTCCTATTTGAAAGATACATTCTTTTTAACGATAGGTATTTCCCAGTCTGAAAAGGATATAAGTAACAGGTGTTTTGAGTCAAGAAAATGACTGTGGCTCAATTTACTATGGTATCTTGACAAAGAATAATGGGACTTTATTCAATTCACTAAGTATTATTTACTGTAGGAGGAACTACAGCTGAAAAGAAGGAATCAAAGACTTTAAGACAGTGATCATCTTAATCTTTCTTCAGCTAGAAGAGAATACTAATCTTATATGAATGTGTGTGGGAAATATGCATTAAGAAGTCACTCTGTAGAGAGGTTAAAGCAATTGCAGAATATCAGTTCCAAGAACTGCTCAGAAAATAGTGCAAGAAATCCTCTGCTCTATGCTGGTAAATCCGGTGGTGGGAGGATGACAGCTGAGGGATTATAGCTTTGCTTTGTTTTTTTGTTGTTTTTTGGGGTTTTTTTATTCATTAATGGAAAGTAGTTTTCTCTGCTAGGAAACTGCCATAACCACAAAGAAAAGATTCACTCTGAAAATATGAACTTGCTTCTGTTACATGTCTAATTTCATGATGAAGGGAGTATCTCTGAAAACCCTGGTTGCTGAAATAAGAGATTAGAGGAACACCTCAGATTTCATTTTAAAAATGATCTTTCCTACTTAAAAGGAAAGCCAGAACAATATTCAGGTTCAAAAATAAGTATGGAAGCTTAGCATTTACTATTTCAAACTTCATTAATTTAAAATCAACCTCCAGGCTTCAAGAGGTCCAGACTCAGGGTTTGGCAGTGTTGGGAACTGGTAAGACTCTATGCTTACACCCATGATAAAGTCAAAGGCAGTCAGGAAGATGTTTCAGCATGTTAAAATGTAGGTCAGATGGGACAATGAAATAGGGACACTTTGACTGGAAGGGAAATATTGCTGTCCATCAAAAGTGAAGAAGCTGGCAACTTCTCTCCCACACACACAATCCAGCGAATGACTTCTGTGCCTCCTCTAATAGTTCTCTTTCAAAGGAGTGTCAGATTTCAAACACCGGGCAAGGAAAGAAATGAGCCATTAAATGTCATGGCAGAAATCTAACGTCAAAGGTTTATTACTCCAAAAAAAAAAAAAAATAGAAGAGGAAACTTTCTTAAGACATGTCCATGTAAACATGCAAACACAAACTCAATGCCGAACAACTTAACTGACACAGGCTTGGTGGAGCTCAGATTTATACAGCCTTCAGCTCTGATCTACCTCTTGATCTACCTCTGCTACAGTAATTTGAAACAATATTATGTTAAACAATAAAAGTTCGTTCTGTTTGCTCCAGGGAACAGTAGATATGTGGAGTAGGAATAATATTCTGTATCTTGGCCTTACTGTGGCCTACTTTTGAATAGAGAATGCAAATGTGTTTGATGAACTATGCAGAGAGGAGATGGAATCATTAGCAAAATATAAAGGTGTGTTGAATGCAATTCAGCAGAGATATAGCCTCGGTCTTTTCCTATGCACTGTATATCATGGAACACAAGACATTCTTCTTTATATTAAGTTAGTATGAAAATTGAAGGGATTTGATTAGATACATATGTTCTTGGCAAATAAGACATGCTCTGGAAAAACAAACAAACAAGCAACCACAGCAACAACAACAAAAAGAACAGGAAAATGGGGACAAATACAAAGCATTTGAGAAGGAAAAAAATAAAGGCTGTTTAAGTACAGAATGAGAAAGTCAAGTCTGATCATAAAAGAGGAGTCAATAAATATGCCAATCCGACAAAAGGACTTGTGGCATGAATTAAGCCTGCGTGACATGTGATATGTTTTATGCAGCACTGGCAGTACCCCAACAAGTGTAGATTAGAACATCACACTTCTAGAAAAAGATCACCTGAACAGCCTCCAGAGGAGAGCAGTGAGAATAAGCTGAGGTCTCTAATAACTTTGTTCTAGGATAAGAGAACAGAAAACTCTGACAGTGTGGTCAGAACAAGGGAACAAAGGACAGGGAGACACAAAAATAGGCTTCAAAAATGTAAAAGACTGGTACAAAGAGCAAAAGAAACCCCACAACCTGATTTGCATCTTCACCTGAATGACATAGAGATAATTGGTCCTGCTGTGGTTTCTAGAGCCCAGATCCCTGGGATCGTGTTTTTTTCAAGACAATTGTTTTTTATCTGCCAAAGTCTGCTCCTGGTATTGATTTGATTAAACTGGCAATCATGCATTCAGACTGAATTTTGAAAACCAAACAAATAAAAAGAAACAAAAAGGGAAAACCTTTAACACACTAAAGAAAACAACATAAGACTCTTCACAAAAATTGCTGAGAATGACTAATAGCTTTGTCCCAAAACCTCACATAACCTTTTTTTTTACTGTAAAAACAATCTTTACAATGTTTCATATTGTATGATTCAATAATGATTGGTATACACAATCTAATAAATAATGAATAAAAATGTACATTTAGACCTGTACACAATTTTGCCCTATGGTTCCTATATCTTAAAGTGAAATAGTGGTAAGAAGATTAATTTCTATTCCATTTCTCTGTATCAGAGTAAATTCAAGGGGAAATGGCACAGCTTTCACAGATATTTAAAAGTACAGAATAACTACAAGCAAGCATCTTTCATCCCTAACCATAAAGAACTTATCAGACTAATTCTGTGAGGTAATTTTTAAATGTTCATATATTTAAAAATATGAATTGTAGGCATTAAATAATTAAAATAATTCTGTTTTATCCAGGATACAATTTATGAAAATTTCTTTCAAGTCTCTCTTCTCTTCCCCTAACAAATATGATAAGTGGTCTTTGACTTATGGTGTCTTTCTGTGTTGATTTTAATCAGAGGCATTTAATGATGGAAAGCTAGAAAGAGATTTAATAGTAACACATTCTACTTGTTTTGCCACTGTCATGGTTTAAGACTGATATTCCCCAGTTTAGTGCTCCCACTGAAACCGTGCCTGCATTTATTTCCCCACCCCCTGTAGCCCATTCCACCAGCAGGTGGCCAGAAAGGAGAGCTGGAGGCACAAAAGGCAAAGATCACGGGTTAAGAGCAATTTACTGGAAACATCAATGAGATAAGAAAACAAACAGTAACAGCAACAATACTAGAATAGTAATAACAAAAATGTACAAAGAGCAGGTGATATACATGCAAACTGCTCACCAAGACTGGGCCAATGAAAAAACAATAGTGGACAGACCACCTTCTCCACCAGCTTTCCCTCAAATGGAAAGGAACGCCCTTTCTTCCTTGAAGCATGAAAGTCCCTTTCACTTCATTATCCTGGCAATGACACAAGATGTGTTTGAATAACATTAGGGTCATGGCCACGCCCACATGGCTCCAAGTTCCACCCCCTCATGGCTCCTGCAAAAAAATTAACCCTGTCCTCGGCTGAAACCAAGACTGCCATATGAAGTGATACCAGGCTGAATCACTGCCTTATATATGCTCCAAAATAATTGAAGGATTGGTGTGTAACTTGTAGAGACACTGCAGAAGGGAAAAATAGTTAGTGAAGAAGAAATTCTTGAGTTACATCAACATAATACAGAGGGAAAAAATTTACTGACAGATTTCCCTCCTCCCCCTAAATGTTAAGTATATGCCATAAAATCTTTAGTGAGCTTTGTGAGTGAGCTAACCAGAGACTATGCACTTTATGAATCCCATTGGATTTTGAGTATATATGTATCAGGCTGGCAGGTGATGGAAGGCAGCAATGGAAGAGAAATGCTGAGACCTCCTTACCCATTTCTGACTCCTACTTACTCAGGTAACTGAAAACTTGATGAGTACTCTGAGAGTCAAGGACAGAGTCCTCCTGATAAGCAAAAATGCTGCAAAAATAACTGCTAAGAGAAAGTTTTATTCTGATAGCAGCAAAGGTATTTATTGACAACGTTGGAGGCAAGCCAGTTCATATTGGGCAAAAACTTGCCTAACTCGTTTGTGTAAAATAAGCCATTTATAGCCTTAAGTTCATAGTTAACACCCTCTAATTCCCACATTAATGACTGGGCGAAATCTTGGGAGGAGCTTTTCTTTTGGCTTCGAATTTGGGTGGTGGTCTCCTGACTTCATCCCTTGGAGTGGTCTTGAAGTGTCTTCATCACTGTTGGACTTCTGCCTTTTCTTTGTTCAGTGACATGACCTGTCAAACTTGTAAAACCTTGGCTTCAACTCTCTAAAATCTTGGATCTTTACCCTTTCATCCTATTTGAAAGGTGAACTACTAGCTTAGTTTAATGTATGACTTCTAACTCATGGTACACTAGTTTCTATAATTACTAGACAATTTGTACCAGAAAAACTGATTCAGCACTCCATGCTTTTCAGTGGCTGTGCTGTGCAAACAACATTTTGCAAAGCAGTATTCAGAAATTTCACAAAACTAGGGTTTTTTTGGTCTCTTTTCTCTTTTCACCTCCAAATGCTGCCGTGAAAATCTCTGAGTCTGACTAGTGAATCTACCCTGGTGCCTTGTCAAGAATGTACAAGCATCCCATGATGGAACGTGGAAAAGAAACTGGCTTTCTTCAACATATCTTAAATATTTTATTGAAATTCTTTGTTTGAGTTTAAAAGTTGAAGTGCTAGGGAAGGGAGTTAAATGGCCAATGCCACTATTCTCTCATTTCTTCTATAAGGGACCTGCCAGCTCAAGGTGGCTGAGATGCTTAGTTGACACTCACAGAATAATATTATTTCAATGCCGGGGCAAGACTTCTCAGTTAATAAAATAAATTTCTGCCTTTGAAATTTGAAGCAAGTTGTCTATTTTTAAGGGTAGATATGCTAGAGACTGTAATTTTATCATATTAACATTTCACTAATTTAGATTAGTTTATGGTCAGTATTTGGTGCAAACATATATGAGGAATAGAGCAGTGATAGTACAAGGTAGCAGACCACAGTTTGTGACTTATTTGATAATTTGGTTTTTTTTCTATGTTTAAACACCTACCCATAAACACAGTTGAAAAGAAACAAATGCAGCTACTACTATCTTCAAGTGTGCATTAACAACTTGGCTAATATACACTTGGATTAATTTTTCATCTGAACTTGTACATACTGAGGTATACCTGTGCTCTGTTTCATAGTTACAACTGCAAATCTGTTTGTCCTGTCATTTAAAGGTTTTATTTTCTGCAGTTAATTTATTCAACAGCATATTTAAAATTCAAACTACTTGTCTAGGAAGGATTCTTAGGATTTTAATTATTGTATGTTAGTGCAATTAAGGTAATTGATTCACTGAATGTTCAGATAAGCAAAGAGCAAAGTGCCTTAACCAAAAAGGATCCAATTTAAAGGAAACCGAAAGCTTGAGACAGTGAATATAAATTAATATAACTATATTGTCAGGGTGCTGTGAAATGTGTCTATTTTTATGATTAAATTTTGGACCTTGATAAAGAATTTTTCAATTCTATTTCCTTTTAATGAAATATTTATTAAACACTACTTGCATTTGTCTCTTTTTGTACATGATCGTATACGAAAGAATGGATAGAAATAAGAAAAGCATATATATACCGAAATATTATAGGGGAAACCAGTTTTCTGTCACAGGAACCCAGAGAGCCACTGTGGTGCTTCCTGACAGAGCAAAGCAGCAGGAGACAGCTAATGAGGCAAGTCATCCGTTATCATTGCAGTGCTTAGCCTGATTTAGTTATCTGAATCAAAATGACAGATTCAGGAGGAAGGCTCCTGGGAACTTGACTGAAAATGTTATGTTGATGTTACCATGCATTGATCAATCTAGTGGAGTGCCTCTTCGTCTCCATGCCAACAAAGAATAGAAACAAAAAGCAGGGGTTAAGGGGCATGCTTTCAGAAAACTGATATTGGAGAAGATATTTTCTTTATAAACAAGTTTTGTTAAACACTGAAATAAGCTTCATGCCTGGGACGACTCATGGCTCCTCAAAATATGGGAGGCTTTATAATGTAATTTCAGCTTGTCAGGAACAATTTTCCTCCTTCCTTTTAGGATTACTTATAAGTTTAGCTTTAGAAGCTACAGTCTATGTCCCTGGTTGCTTATTAACTTTACTCCAACATTAAGAGAAAGAAAGAGACTTTAACCATTTTAATACCAGAAAAATGCAACTCAGTACTTGAGTGTGATCATATTTTTTCTTATTAGGTGGACCAAGTTAATCTTCATAGTGTTAAATGTTATTTGGAAATATACAATGTAGAAGATAAAAAGTTGTTACTGTCTGCAAAACGAAGAGGCAAATGGGAACTAATTTTGATGAGGAGTTGAAAATAGTTCAAGGGTTCTTTTGAGTGAGAGCTCCAGACTAGGCTTTCTTGCAAAATGAGTAAATTATACTTTACAAAGAAAACAAAGAAAAAAACTGTCTTTGAGAAGAAAACTGAGTTAATAGCATCATAGAATATATTGTCTTGGAAGGAACCCATTGGGATCATTAAGTCCAACTCTGGGCCTTGTGAAGGATACCCTAAGAATCACACCATGTGCCTCAAAGTACAGAGTAGAGCAGAACAATTACCTCCTTTGACTGGCTTTCAGTGGTGTGCCTGGTGCACCCCAGGACAAGGTTGGCCCTCCTGGCTGCCAGGGCATCGCTGACTCACATTCAACTTGCCGTCAACCAGGACCCCCAGATCCCTTTCTGCAGAGCTGCTCTCCAGCATCTCGTTCCTCAAGCTACATGCACAACCAATGTTGCCCTGTTCCAGGTGCAGAATCTGAGACCTGCCCTTCATATGGTTGGTATTGCCCTTCTTGCTAATTTTTCAAGGTCTCTCTACAGGGCCACTCTGCTCCTGAGTGAGTCAACAGCTCCTCCCCAATTTAATGTCTGAGGCAAACTTACTTAGTTTGAGCTGTGCATCCAAGTCATTTATGAAGATGTTAAAAAGAACTGGGCCAAGGATGGAACCCTCCAGAACCCCACTAGTGACTGGTCACCAGCCTGGTGTTACTCTACTCAGTGTAGCTATTTGTGCCCAACATGTGAGCTCACTCATCACGTAATGTGGTTATTCAATTGTGTGCTGGACATTTTGCTGCAGGAGATAGTATCAAAAGCTTTGCCGAAGTCCAAAAAGATTACACCTACTGGCTTTCCTAGATCAGTCAGGTGAGTTACCCTGTCACAGAAGGAAATCAGGTTTGATAAGTAGGACTTTCCTCTCATGAAACTGCTGGCTGTGACTGATGACTGTGTTGTCCTCCAGGTTTTTCAATACCTCCTAGAATAATCTTTTTCTAAGATTTTACAGGGCACTGAAGTAAGACTGAGAGGCCTATTTTTTTCTGGGGTCCTCCTTCTTGCCCATTTTGAAAACTTGGACAATGTTTGCCATCTTCTAGCCATCTGTGGCCTCTCTGTATTTCCAAGATGACTCAAAAATCCTCAAGAAATGGTTTGTGATGATATCTCTTGAATGAACCCCATCAGACCCTGTAGTTTTGTGGGCATCCAGATGGAATATCAGATCCTGCACAATTTCAGGATTGACTTGGAGTTGCTCATTCTCACAATGTCCTAAAGCTGAGGGCACTGAGACCCCCTTGAACCATCATCTGTGTTGAAGACAGAGGCAAAGAAAGCATTAAACACCTCTGCCTTGTCTCTGTCCCTGTTTATGAGGTGGCTGTTCACATAACGTAATGGGACAATGTTTTTTTTTTTACACTGCCTTTTGCCATTAATAAATTGAAAAAGCTCTTTTTTTGTTGTCCTGCGCAGTTCTGGCCAGCTTCAAATCCAGCTGAGCTTTGGCTGCATGAATTTTCTCTCTGTGCTGGCAAGCAGCATCTCTGTATTCTTACCATGTTGCTTTGCCTTGCTTCTACTGCAGATACCATCCAGTTGTTAGTACTGGCTTGAGCCAGGTACAACATAAGCAAGAGGCACAGCTCATGTTTGTCTCAAGGGGCCACATCAATTCTTCACTGTTTTGAAATAACATTGTACAATTCTGATAATTTACCACATGAGTGAGAAAGGTTGGATGTGAAGTAAACCTCTTCTCAAACTGACTAAGAGTTCAGTATTTAATATCTCTTTCAGAGTAAGTTTTTCTGGCTCGTGGTGCTCAGTTTGGTCTTACCAGCTGTACTAGAAACAGATTTTAGGGTTTTTCTCCATTTCCCAGGAACTGTACCCACTCACTCATCTCTGAGGGCACAAGTGTTCCAGGCTAAAAGAAGTGCTCTCAGACAAAATGAAAAGTTAATGTGTCTGGAAAAGGATATGTATACCTGTTCCATCCTGTCCCTGAAACTCTAGAAATTTGTGGTTTTGTTAAAAACTGACTGAAAACTAGAATTCATACTCCTGGTAAAAACAATAACATGAAACATTCTAAACAGAACTGAATCAAAAAAATGTCCTGGAGCATTGTTGAGTGGGAGACTGAAGCTTTTACTTTGGTTGGGGTCAAGACATTGTCTTTTGTAGACTCAAAGGGGTTGCTGATCTCCAAAGGACTCATCATTCCCGTTCTCCAGCCATTCAACAGGTAGATGGTGCTGAAACTGGAACTTGAAAATTCCAGTATCCCAGACAATGCAGAAGTCACAAACCAGGAATATGATATAGTACTTTTCTTATTTATATTTGAAATAAGAATTTATAATAATAGCAACAGCAATTACCATGAAACATCAGCCAAAATGCACAGACCATGTGACTTCAGAGACAGTAATTAATAAGTACAGAGAGAAAGAAGGTTGGAGACTCTTGGTCCAAATTTAGAATCATAGAATTGTTCATGTGGAAAGGACCTTTAAAATCATCAGGTCCAACCACTAACCCAGCACTGAAAAATCCACCACTAAACCATGTTCCTAAATACCACATCTACTCATCTTTTAATAACTCCAGGTATGGTGACTCAAGCACTACCCTGAGCAGCCTGTTCCAATGCTTGACAACTCTTTCAGTGAAAACAGATTCCCTAATATCCAGTCCAAAGCTCTCCTGGCACAACATACGGCTGGTTCCTCTTGTCTTGTCACTTGGGAAAAGATGATGACCCCCAACTCACTACAACCTCCTTTCAGGTAGTTGTGGAAAGTGATAAGCTCCTCCCCGAGCCTCCTTTTCTTTAGGCTAAAACACCCCATCTCCCTCAGCTGCTCCTCATATGATTTAATCGCCATAACTTCAGCATGTCTGCTACCCTTCTCTAGACATGCTACAGCATTTCAATGTCTTTCTTGTAATAAGAAACCCAAAACTGGACACAGTACTCGAGGTGCAGCCTCACCAGTGCAGAGTACAGGAGGACAATCACTTTCCTGGTCCTACTGGCCACATGATTGCTGATACAAACCAGGATGCCATGGACTCATGTAATTTCTTTGTGCCTCTCATCTCCTTCATTGTACTCCTATTCCTCATCCTCTATTTTTCAAATTTAGACTATAAGCTGCCTCACTTCATTGCAATTTAACCTGATAAGACTGCTTAAAATATTTCATATACCTCATAATATGGACATGCACTGCTTTGTATGGAAGCCTGTAACTATTCCCATCTGACAACAAACTAATATAGAGTAATCTTGTGCCTGGATTTTTTTTTTTAAATAACTGAAAAGTATATGCAGAGTTTATGCTGTATGTCATACTCATATCAATTTTTTGTTCTGCTCATAACTCAACTGTAGATCCAGTGCAGAGCTTGTAGGTAGCTCACTTTGGTGCATTTTCAGATGTTTTTTAACATTTTTTAGGGTCCTGCTGCTTTTGTTGTGTAAGGTGGTAAGGAATATCATGATGCTTGAAAAAGTTAGGATTTTTACAAATATGCAGCAATTAAAGACATTTACATTTATTTAGAAAACTACATTTTTTTTTAATATTCACTGTATGTCCTCGTCATTCCTGGGAGCGCAATATGTATTTCCATCAGTTCCACCATTTGAGTGCTCTGCCACAAATATGGAAAAGCTGTTTTCATGGAAACAGCTGAGGCACTATTTACTGAAACACCTGTGTGACAGAAAAAGAGCTGGATATCTGGGAATCAGCATGCTCCTGGCAGAGTGGCATTATGCATAATGTTCCAAGGGAACTCTTAGTACAGGTAAGGTTTACATAAATGGAAAAAACAAAAGCTAAAATTTCACAGAAACCAAGAGTTTGACAGTGTTAAAAAGGCTCAAACTTGTGATCAAGACTTCTGGATTGGAAAATACTTTTTTCTATGAAAGAAGGACTTTATCTTAAGTTGCTTGAATCCTCCTGTACTCAAGACATCAGGATGCTGGGTTGTTGTTGTTTTTGTTTGTTGCGTTTTTTTTCCAAGCAAAATTCCTTATTGGATAAAGTAAACACATCACAGAGGAGTACTGTTTTTGAAGAGGATTTAGCTAATTTTTAATACTAGTTTTGTTATTAAATGGGCTGAGTACATAAAAAGCAGAGTGAGAAACAAGATGCATAAAGAATACAAAGCCATTGTAGCCAGAGTTCTAATGAAATGCAAGATTCAAGATTGTGCATGTTTAAACGATATGTGGCTAATTTTTTATACTGTTTTATATTTTCTTTTCATTAGTTCTCTTGTTGGATTATTTTTTTTATCTGAGATATCACTGAAGTTACACAAATGGAGTGGCTTAATGACCCTTAAGAAACAAGTCTAGTGCCATTTAGAGCAACATTGCTAAAGAAAATGATCACTTCAATGGCAAACTTTAAATCCGACTGTAGTCCTTAAAACCAGTTAATTTCTTTGTTCCCATGTCAGAGTTGAAGTATATCTTTTATAAATTGCATTCAAATTAGGAATCATATACACATGCTAAGCCTCCTGTTACATTCGAGAAAAGAAAGAACAGTTTGAATCTTATAAAAGGAGATAGCTTCTACTGTAAACTTATCCCAGAAAAAAGCTGAACCTAAAATTAATTGTATTAGAACCAACACTTTATCTTATAAATTCTGAAAGTACATAACCACTTAATTCTCATCTCATTTGTGAAAAATATTAGCTGTATCCCTTCCTCATTTAAAGGTATCTCCAGATTGTCTGCTAAGTTGATTGTTATTGCATTCCGCTTGTCTTTGTTGCTGAATCAGCAGTTTATGGACTATTCAATCCTCCTGCAATGCAAAGAGAGTTTGGTTTATATTCCTTAATGCATAGTAGTCAAATTCAGCTTAGGAAGTCTTGCCTTCATATTAGGCAGTACTGTATATTAAAATGGCCTGAAATCAGTCAGATCCTTTCCTTCTAGGGATTTCCATGTAGTATGGATTAAATTTAAATATTTATACAGACCACCACTCTGAATTAACGACAGATGAAAAGTGAAAGCCATTTCTGCTTAAAGTCTCAGTATGGGAATCTTCAACCAGTGTTGTGTGTACATTGCACACTGTCCTTGAAACTCATGAGGACTTCACAGACTCCAGAAACACTCAGTAATGATATTAGAGAGAAAATCATAAGGACATTTCTTTGAGTTTCTTTGGGATTTTGTGGAGTTCAGGTATGTGTATAGCAGTGGAAGAGAGGATAGACTTTCAGATTTCATTTAATGTTTATTAGTACAAAACAGGACAGATAATCAGATTCCATAAGTTAAAAGATTTCAATGTCTTGTGCTAAACAATGTGAGTAACAAAAGTGTCAGATCATTGCCCTTCTCTTCTTTGTGGCAAAAAATTATTAGGACACCTTCAGCTTTGGTAACACTTTAATTCTTATCTCCTAATAATCCAACCAACCTCCTCTAGTGCAATTTGATTCCTGGTTATTATAAAAATATTTTTCTTCCTGATTTTCTTCCTATTCTTACATTCAATTTATAGAATTCACTTATTCCTTTATAACTAAAGAATTATAATTGAAGTCCTAGAAACAGAACACCACATCAGGCCTTGGAATTGTCAAGAAGTAGCAGTCCAGAAAATTTGTTTGTTAATTATAGAGCACTCAAAAGGGAAGTGTCCCATATACAAAAATAGCAAATTTATTTCAAGATACATCAAGTGAAAGTTGACTGTGTCTCCAAATGCATAGAGTATTGTTTATATACCTCTCTACAATCTTCTTTCAATTAATTCTCTTGGTGTTGGTTCAGTGTGGATTCAGGTCTTCAGTTCAAGGAAGGGTTGGGTGATCTGGCAAGTATATGGCAAGTGGAGAAAATTTGGAGATTTTTTTGCTTATTTTATTTTTAAAAAATTTAATTTCTCAAAAAAAATCTGCAATAGCCTCATTAGTATCAAAATCATCTGTGAATTTAATGCAACTTCAGACAACAGTTTTAACTAAGAGAAGCTGAAAAAAAGTTATGTTATAGTTCTATGTTGTATGGTTTCCATGTGACCAATGTTTTTCCTTTCTCATCACAACTGTC
>VWZD01002863.1:0-12258 GCA_013396695.1 Sakesphorus luctuosus
AAAAATAAAATAAATAAAAATCTTTATTGTAATATAAGTGTGAATTGCAATTTTGCTAAAAAAAATAATTGTAATTGTGTGAAATGCAAATTTGTTACCACATTATAAAGGTTTAATATAACAGTGTAATTGAATGCCATTTATTTATGAATATGGTTGTGATTTATAGATTTGTTATATACATTCTAAAAGATAAATAATATCTATTGTAATATTGGAAATGTTAATTAATGTGCGGTTTTATCCATTATAAAAATAAATAAAAATATTTACTGTAATATTAGGAATGTTTTTTGATGTGGTGTTTATATCCATTACAAAAAATAAATTAAAAACTTTATTGTAATAATAGGAATGTTTATTGATGTGGTTTCCATATCCATTATAAACAAATATTTATTGTAATATTAGTAATGTTAGTTAATGTGAGGTTTTATCAGTTATAAAAATAAATTAAAAACTTTATTGTAATAATAGGAATGTTTATTGATGTGGTTTCCATATCCATTATAAAGAAATATTTATTGTAATATTAGCAATGTTAGTTAATGTGAGGTTTTATCCGTTATAAAAATAAATTAAATCTTTATTATAATAATAGGAATGTTTATTGATGTGGTTTCCATATCCATTATAAACAAATATTTATTGTAATAATAATAATGTTGATTAATGTGGGGCTTTATCCATTATAAAAATAAATAAAAATATTTATTGTAATATTAGTAATCTTTATTGATGTGGTTTTCATATCTGTTATAAAAAAATTATTGTAATATTAGAAATCTTAGTTAATGTGGGGTTTATATCCATTATAAAAAATAACAATATTTATTTTAATATTAGCATTGCTTATTGAAGTGGTTTTCATATCCATTATCAAAAATAATTATCGTGATATTAAAATGTTGATTAATATGTTTTTTTACACCCATTAAAAAGAACGCAAATCTTTATTGTAATATTAAGGTGTTTTTATACCCATTCTAAAAATAAATGAAAATCTTTATTGTGCCACCAGAAATGCTCATTAGTGTCTCTTTGGGGTTGGTTGAGTGTCCCAGTTCAGCAGGTGGGACCAGTTTATCCCTGTGTGGGTGTGACCAAAGCTGGGCATTCTCCACCCTCCATTCATTTCCCACCAACTCTTCCCAATGGCCCATTGGCAGCAGCTGCCCAGGGCACAGCTGAGCCCTCAGCCTGGGAGCTGGCTGGGAAAGAAGCCTGGCAGAGGAGCTGGGAGAACTCCCCTGCAGGGACTCCTTGGCACCTCCACACCCACCTGAGGGCTCAGCTCTGCTCAGGGGCCAGCAACCATTCCAAAATCCCCCCTGACTGCCAGAGTCACATCCCCCAGTGTGGAACTCCCTGCCCTGGGGGACCCACTGGGGGCTCCCAGCTGGGCCTGGGAGGAAAAATGTATCATAAAATGATTCATGTTGAAAAGACCTTAAAGCACAGAGTTAGAAAAAATCATTCCTTTCCCCAGAACTTAGAATCATAGAATCATAGAATCATAGAATCGATCGGGTTGGAAAAGACCTCCGAGATCATCAAGTCCAACCCTTGGTCCAACTCCAGTCCACTTGTGCCCTGTCCTTCCAGATTGCGTTTTACCCTTCCCAGGAGGCCACCGAGGTGTCCCCTGCCCGTGACAGGGGCTTGCAACAAGATGACCTTTAAGGTCTTTTCAACCCAAACCATTTTATGATACATTTTCCAGTGACCTCAGCAGGGAAAATTCCTTGAAGTCCACACCAGGCCATGTTTATCCCTCCTAATGTTGAACTCCACGAACCAAAGGGGGTGGAAAAGCAGATTCTTTAAATCAGTTCTCAGTGTTTGGCCTCCTGAAGTCCTGTCCTTCCATGGGAGGGGCAGGAGGGGTGGGAAAGGACAAGGGTTGCTGCAGTCAAGTCCTGCGTGAACTCCTTTCCTTGAAATGCTTTTCTCTGGGACAGTGAAGAAACTCCAATGTCAACAATCAATTTATCCCCAGGACCTCTGAGTTATCCAAAGTGAATCCTGTGGATAAAACTGGAGTCTCTATCAGTGCAGAAAGAAGGCAAGAATTCCAAAGGGAATTCTGTGGATAAAACTGGAGTGTCTATCAGTGCAGAAAGAAGGCAAGAATTCCATAGGGAATTCTGTGGATAAACTGGAGTCTCTATCAGTGCAGAAAGAAGGCAAGAATTCCATAGGGAATTCTGTGGATAAACTGGAGTCTCTATCAGTGCAGAAAGAAGGCAAGAATTCCAAAGGGAATTCTGTGGATAAACTGGAGTGTCTATCAGTGCAGAAAGAAGGCAAGAATTCCATAGGGAATTCTGTGGATAAACTGGAGTCTCTATCAGTGCAGAAAGAAGGCAAGAATTCCATAGGGAAAGTCTTCCCTTGTTAAAGAGGAGGGCAAAGGAACTTTGGGACAAAGCAGTGGAGTCACCATTCCTGGAATGGTTCAGACAAGGAGAGGGTGTGAATTTTCCAGCCTGGTTTAGTGGAAATCAGGGATTTGGTTGCAGGTTGGACTTGCTGATCTCGAAGGTCTTTTCCAGCCTTATTGATTTATGATCTTCTGAAGGCCTACAAAAATCCTATGGAAGAGAACTTCCCAGAGGGAAAAAACCACCAAAGCCACCCATTTCCTCCCTCTCCACTGCTTTGGGTTGGCCTTCCAGTTCAGCAGTGATGAACCTTGTGCTTTCTGACAACTGACTCAGGAGGAATTGCACTGAGCAAAGAATTCTGCACAGGTGGTTCCAAGGCAACCCAGCAGATCCCACCACTTTGGGAAGCTCTTCCCTAATTCTGTGCAGGTGGTTCCAAGGCAGCCCAGCAGATCCCACCACTTTGGGAAGCTCTTCCCTAATTCTGTGCAGGTGGTTCCAAGGCAGCCCAGCAGATCCCACCACTTTGGGAAGCTCTTCCCTAATTCTGTGCAGGTGGTTCCAAGGCAGCCCAGCAGATCCCACCACTTTGGGAAGTTCTTCCCTCCCTGGTGCCTCCAAGTTCACCATGAGGAGGGTGGGATGGCCACAAATAAACTGATTTTTTTGTTAGCTCTGCAGCTGACCTTTGTGACTGAGAACGGTGCAAATATTTGCACTTGTGGGTGCAACACAAGCACCTCCTGTGCAGGTTCCAGAGCACGTGGAGAGGGGGCACAGACTGGGAAAATTACTGGGAATTGCTTCCCATCTGATGGAGACATTTCAGGAGGAGGAAGAGGAGAAGGGGAAGGGGAAGGGAAAGGGAAAGGGAAAGGGAAAGGGAAAGGGAAAGGGAAAGGGAAAGGGAAAGGGAAAGGGAAAGGGAAAGGGAAAGGAGAAGGAGAAGGAGGAGAGAAGGAGAGAAGGATAGAAGGAGAAAGAGAAGGAGGTGGAAGAGAAGTAATACATAGGGAGAAAAGGGGAAAAAAAGCTTCCCAGACTCCATCCAACCATCCTGATCCTGCTCAGAACAGTTTTTGTTGCTTTCCTGAAAGGAGCCCAGGCAGTGCCAACGCTGGAGGCTGGGAAGGAAGGACAGGACAGGACCAGGTTTGTGGTGCCACCCTGCTCTTCCCACTGGTAAATTCAGGGGGCAGAGAAAGCTCCTCCAAAGCTGAGCAGAAGTTAACAACATGTAGTAAAACCTTCTTGAGTGAAAACTAACCCTAAAAAATGTAATTAATTTTATTTTGCACCAGTTTTTCCTCCTGGTTCAAAACCCTCTGCACGAATGGGATGACTTGGCCAAGACATTGATTGGAAAGGGGCAACAGTTCAGAATTAATTACTGGATGTTTTACATACAGGGAGTTGATACCAATTAATTAGAGGAATCTCACCCTGAAATGCCTCTTAAGGCTTTGATAATTCAGCTCCAATGGGCTTCCCATGGGGAATGTGCCTGTCCAAGGGTGTCCAGGTAGGGAATGATGCACAAAAAGGCCTTGCACCCCTTGGACATGGCCCAGAAACCACCTTGAGGTGAATTACAGGTTCCTTCTGCTTGTCCCCTGTCCTTCAGATCCTTCCAGGGCTCCTTTGCAAACAGCCACTGCAGGAGCATCAGGGCAGGCTCCGAGATGGATGGCTGGGTGAGGTGACACAAAACATCTGGAGCTGCCAAATGCCCTTTGATGTGGGAGGAAGGAATGCAGATAACTTGAGTGCAACTCGACAGGGCTGGCACAGGGCCAGCACTCCCTGACAAGCTCATTTGAAGTCCCCAGGCAGTGATTGCAGGGCTTGGGATCAATTCCCAGCTCCTCACCACTCTGCTTTGATAACCCACCAATCCGTCCACAGTTCTGGTCACCATCTGGGAGCAAAGCAGGGTGTGCTTGACTCATCTGCTCAACTCTTGGAGCAGGAGCCCCAAACCTTCCCAGGGCTGCACATTGTCCTGGGCTGGGGGGACTTTCTGCTCAGCTTTGGAGGAGCTTTCTCTGCCCCCCTGAATTTACCAGTGGGAAGAGCAGGGTGGCACCACAAACCTGGTCCTGTCCTGTCCTTCCTTCCCAGCCTCCAGCGTTGGCACTGCCTGGGCTCCTTTCAGGAAAGCAACAAAAACTGTTCTGAGCAGGATCAGGATGGTTGGATGGAGTCTGGGAAGATTTTCTTCCCCTTTTCTCCTCTGTGTATTCTTTCTCCTCTTCCTCCTCATCCTCTCTGTCCTCCTCATCCTTGTCCTCTTTCTCCTTCTCCTCCTTCTCCACCTCCTTCTCCTTCTCCTTCTCCTTCCCCTTTTCTTTCTCCTTCTCCTTCTCCTTCTCCTTCTCCTTCTCCACCTCCTTCTCCTTCTCCTTCTCCTTCTCCTTCCCCTTTTCTTTCTCCTTCTCCTTCTCCTTCTCCTTCTCCTTCTCCTTCTCCTTCTCCTTCTCCTTCTCCTTCTCCTTCTCCTTCTCCTTCTCCTTCTCCTTCTCCTTCTCCTTCTCCTTTCTCCTTCTCCTTCTCCTTTCTCCTCCTTCCCCTCCTTCTCCTTTCCCCTTCCCCTCTGGGTCTGCACCCTCTGCAGACAAAGGGAATAGCTGGCACAAGTATTTTGGTACCCAAATAACCAGTTCAAAAATGAGGCTCAGAGATGGATTTGAAGCATTTTCTGGATTCAGGCCAGAGCTTTAATCACCAAGTGGAATGGAAAAGTTACCAGAACTCCTGGAATTCACAGAGTAGATGAGGTTGGTTGTTTATTTATTGAAAGAAGGGGTTAAGAGTGACCTCAAGATAACACTCGGGCCTCACTCGACCCTGCCAGTGCTTTTCCTCTTGGAATAAGGAGTCACTGTTGGGATGTGACCTTGGATGTTCCTCCCAGGTGGCTCCAGAAGGTGTCCTGTTGGATGTGCAGGAACCACAGTCTACCCAGTGGCTCCAGCACCAAAAACCTCCTTGGATGAGAGACAAAAATGCATCATTGCCCACCAGCACATGGGACCCTCAGCTGGAAGAATCCTAGAATCATAGAATGGATTGGGTTGGAAAAGACCTCAGAGATCATCAAGTCCAACCCTTGGGCCAACTCCAGTCCCTTTACCACATCATGGCACTCAGTGCCACGGCCAAGCTCAGCTGAAAAACCTCCAGGGATGGGGAATCCACCCCCTCTCTGGGCAGCCCATTCCAACCCCTGAGCACTCTCTCTGCAAAGAAGTTTTTTCTCATCTCCAACTTCAATTTGCCCTGGCAGAGCTTGAGCCCCCCGTGCCCCCTTGTCCTATTGCTGAGTGCCTGGGAGAAGAGACCAACCCCCACCTGGCCACAACTTCCCTGATGTGGCACTTCCAGACAGTGCTGAGGTCACCTCTCAGCCTCCTCTTCTCCAGCACAAACACCCCCAGCTCCCTCAGCCTCTCCCCACAGCACTTGTGCTCCACTCCCTTCTCCAGCCTCCTTGCTCTTCTCTGGCCCCGCTCCAGCCCCTCAATCTCTTGCCTCAACTCAGGGGCCCAGAACTCAACACAACACTCAAGGTGTGGCCTCCCCAAGGCAGAGTCCAGGGGAAGGCTCACTGCCCTGGGCCTGCTGGCCACGCTACTTTGGATGCAGGCCAGGATGCCATTGGCCTTCTTGGCCACCTGGCCACACTCTTGGCTCCTCTTGAGCTTCCTGTCCCTCAGTCCCCCCAGGTCCCTTTCTGCCTGGCTGCTCTCCAGCCACTCTGTGCCCAGCCTGGAGCGCTGCAGGGCTTGGGGTGGCCAAAGGGCAGGACCTGGCACTTTGGATTAATGCCGCAATGTAGCTGAGAAGCTCAACCCAGATATTAGGGAAGAGTGGGAGTTCTGTTTCTCTTTTATTTTAATAGGATTTTCTGACTCTCCAGTTGAGTCTCCTCTGAAATATTAACTTGAATCTCTCTGAGTTTTAACTGTCCTAATACTCCCCTTCAATCCCACCTGCTGCAATTGTCCTACAGGAGGACTCACAGCAAGGGGGGTCTCAAATTTTGGGGTTGAGTCATTCAAATCCTCATCAAGGGGTTTCATTTCTTGCCAAATCTCGTGGCCTAGGAAGGAAAATGTTCTGAGCCACCCCCCAGGCTCGCTCAGTGAGTTGGTGGCCAATCTGGGCAGTCTCTGACAGTCACCAACCCAACACAAAGAGCTTTTCTTCACTCTTTCACTCAGATTCTCTCAAATTTCAGGCAGATTTGTTCCCCAGTGTACAAGGATGGAATGGGAGTTGGAGCAGCACTCTGAGCTCTCAGGATGTCTGATAAATCCAATTTGGGCCCTGGTGCCCTTGGGTGGGCAGAGCCCTTGGATCTTTCCATGAACCTGCTCAGGGCCAGTTTTGCCACCGGGTGACAAACTTCTCTTTAGCTCACACAGCTCTTTTCCCTCCCCACCTTCCCCCCTCCTGGTGCCTCATCTCAGCCCACCCAGGGTCATGGTCCAGCCTGGGATGTTCTGCTTGGCAGCCCCAGCTCTCGTGCTCAGCAGTTCCAGCAGGCCCTGGGGCTGCTCCTTTGGGTTCCCTCATGTGGCAAGATGGACTTTGCCCTCCCAAGGCAACGAAATGCAGATTTTTAGCAACCAGCAGAGATTTTTTAGCAACAAACACTTGAGCAACTGGTTAGTGAATTGCTAGACACTGATTCACCTCTTCTGGAAATGGATTTGTTCCAACCAGTTTAACATCTCCAGGCCAAGCTCAGTTCAAATCTGCTGACACCTCCCAGAAGAGCAACTTGCTGTTCCAAGACTCTTCTGTCCACGTGGCACTTTGGGTTTTTTCAAGGTTATCTGCTGGGATTAAGGATTTCACTGTTTATAATCCTCTGAAATCATAAATTCCTCCCTTTATGACCTTCCTAGAAATTCTTGGACTTCATGCAGTGTCTTCAACTGGAGTCTGAGCAGCAGCAGGGGATGGGCAGTAAAACTGGGATTCATTTTGCCTCAATTCAGCCATTGAGATGTCCAGTTTAAATCAATCCTTTAGGCTCCCTCTAGAGTCTCCAGAGCAAGAGGACAGCACTGCCTTTCACTCCCACCCACAGACAAGCACCTGGAACAGCCCAGAGGACCCTCCTGAAAGGGCAAATCCAGAACCCAGTGATGGAATCTCGACATGGATCAACCTGGAGGGGGATGAGAAGGAATCCCAGTGATGTCCAGCCTCATTCCAGCCCCCAAATCCCACCCGAAGCATCTCCCCTGAGAACTTTCCACTGGGAAGCCCCAGCAGAGCTGAGCAAAGCCAGCAGTGAGTGCAGAGGCACGGGGGGCACTGACTCTGCTCTTGCACAAGGAGCCTCTTGGTGCTTTGCCATTTGTTTTTTCCTCTCCAATTGGAAGGGACTCAAAATCTTTCAGCTTTCCTGGAGGGTGATGGTTCAGTTCAGAAAGGGCAGACTTTCATCTGGGCACACAGACTGGCACCCCCAGGACCCGATGAAAGGCTCCCCTTTCAGTTCCTCTTGCCCCCAGAGTCCAGCCAAGGCCACATGGAGGATGTCACTCCCAGGCTCCCTCTCCACCACCAGCCCAATATTTTTTGGCAGGGACCTTCCCTAATGTTGCAGAGCATTTTTGGCCTTTCTCCCTTTGCTGCTCCAAGTGGCCTGAGCTCAGACAATGGGACAGAGCTGCCAACGGGATTGGAAATTGTCTGTGCCTTCATTCAGGGAATAATGGGACACAGCTCTGGCTCCTTCCTCAGCTCTGAGCATCTCCAAGCAGCTGCCATCCCACTGGAGGAGCAGCAGTCCAGGACCTGGACTGGGGGATTCACTGGGGGGGATTTAAGTCATATCAGCAGCGGCTGAGGGAGATAGGAATGTTTAACCTGGAGAAAAGGAGGATCAGGGACAATTTGTGGTCTCTCCTGAGGAGATGGGAATGTCTAACCTGGAGAAAAAGAGGATCAGGGGGACCTTTGTATTCTCTCCAGGTCTGTGACAGGAGGGGGGGAGCCGGGGCAGGTCGGGCTGTGCCCCAGGGCACAGGGACAGGAGCAGAGGGCACGGCCTCAGGCTGGGCCAGGGCAGGGCAGGGGGCACAGCAGGANGCAGCACCACAAGCACTGTCTGGCCTCCAGCTGCCACTCCAAAGGGGCTCTCTCCAACCCAATGCCCCCTCTGCCAGCCCCCCACGGGCATGTTGGACAGCACAAGGTACCTCAGGAAACACCATGTGTCTTTATTGAGGAAAATTAATGCCACTCTTAGTGTGGATGGATTTATTCAGGATTAGGGTTACACCTGGATGACCTTCAAGGTCCCTTCCAAGCCAAACCATTCCAGGATTCCATGATCTGATCAACCCCTGCTCAGAACAACCTCAGACATCCCCAAACACCTTTATTCCATTTTTTATCCACAACATCCTAAACTGAGATCCCTGTTTCCCCCTTGGGCAGGAGAGGATAAATTCCTACCTGCTGAGAAGGCGGAAAACTGTCCCTCAACGGGGATCAAATGGAGAAAACTGGAGATAAGAGGAGGGAGAAGGAAGGGATCTCCCCTTGTCCTCCACAGGAGTTTTGATCCTTCCAGTCGAAGACGTGGATTGGTCCTTTTCCCAGCCCTACCCACGGAGAGGGATCCCAAATCCCACTGAAAAGGCACCTCTGAGGGGAGTTGGGATGCAAAGATCCCATTGGATCCAAATGCAGGACCACAGGGACTCTGAAGGAAAACTTCCTGAGCTGGAAATCCCTTTATCAACCCCAAGTGAATGTGTCACTCTTGTGCTGAGGCAGCTCAGCTTAAACCTGAGAAAAGGCTTTTCACAGACAGTGAAAAATGTTCCCACACTGGAAATGCCTCAAATCTTGGCAAAAAAGGAAATATTCCAAAGGCTCAGGTGGTTCCTTCCTTTCCTTCTTTCTTTTTCCCTTTCCCTGGGGGACAGGGTGGGCATTGGGCACAGGGTGTGCTCCATGGGCTGGGAGGGCTTTGCCAAGGTGGGCATCGGGCACAGGGTGGGCTCCATGGGCTGGGAGGGCTTTGCCAAGGTGGGCATCGGGCACAGGGTGGGCTCCATGGGCTGGGAGGGCTGTGCCAACCTTTTTGATTCTGTTATCTGGGATATGAAGACCCCAAGGAGCTGTCCAAGTTGCCCAACTGGAACACCCTTCCTGAGCCAGGTGTGGGAGTCCCTTCTCTGCCCCAGGGGTGGCCCAGACAGGTTGGACAGGACAGCCTGGCCCACACAACACTCCAAGCCCCTTCCAGCAGCTCCTGGTGAGCTGTGATGGGGAATCCAAAGGAGTCAGTGGGCTCTGATCATGTCCCACCTCTGAGCTTTGACTCCCACCAAGACCTGCCTGAAAGGTAAAGTCAGTCCTACCTCGCCTGGGTTACCTCATCCTTACAGCCAAAGAATCCCAGAATTCCACAATGTTTGAGCTTGGAAGGGAACGTTGAGACCATCCAGTGCCAACCCTGAGCCATGGGCAGGGACCCTTCCACTGTGCCAGTCTCAGCTGTGTCCTCATTCCCACATCCAAGGGGAAAAGAGACCTCATGGATCCCCAACAACAACAGCAAAACCAGCCCAAGCAAAGCAAACCACACACACACAGAGAAGAAAATTCCCCCTCACACAGATGGCACTGTGGAAATGATGCCCTCAAAGCCACCCCAAGCAGCTGGTGGCACTTCTGCCACCTCTGAGTTCCTTGATTGTATTTCAGAATAAAATAATGCCATGAAGTGCTGAACAATCCCAGTAATGGGGGATCATCTCCCCTCTGCAAATACACCTTGAATGTCCCTCTGGCCCTTCCAGGCTGTGAGTTTTATTTTACTGCTGCACCCTGGGGTGATTCCTTTCAGAGTTTATGTCAGAGGACAGAAGGAAAAGAGCCCCTAATCAGGTATTGATTAAAATAATTGGATTCTTCATCATGTCTCTGCTTCTTGACACTGAAAATACAGAGGGTTGTTTCTTTCCCTGCCCCACCAATTTTGCCTGGTGGAGGCTGGAATTTTCCAGCAGAATTCTCATTTTTAGGGCCATCCCTGCTGATAAAGTCCTTTGTAAGGACTGAAAGACCTTTCTTTTGTTCAGGAAAGAAAGGCCTCAGGAAACCCAAGAGCTGCAAACAAAAACTGAACACCAAAATGCCCCTTTTTTTAGCAGCAGATTTCCAGACACTCAAAGCTCCCAGTGGAGAGGCAAAGCTTTGCTCTCACTGAGGTCACTGCTGGGACAACCAGGGTGATGCCTCAGGCTTGGGGAGCAGCACAAAGAGGCTCCATAAACTCCAGGACACCTGGAAAAACCTTCTCCTGGCTTTGGGGTGTCCTGGAGAGCGGGAGCAGGACACAGCCCAGCCCTGTTGAGTCCCCACACTGCAGCTTTGGGTATTCCCAGGATATCCAACCCCTCCCAGCCTGGAACTGCAGCCACTGAGGGGTCACCCATGGGCAGAGACAGAGGGTTTGGCTCTGCAGGGTCCGTGTGCAGGTGGACAGGAGGCTTGGAGGACCAGGAGCAATCCAGGCTTTCTGACAGCAATGAACTTGGGCTGAGTTTTCCCAGCAGGATTAGAAAATCACTTTTTGGTTGGTTTTTGTTTTGTTTTGTTTTGTTGTTTGTTTTGTTTTTGTTTTGTTTCTGGTTTTTTTTCCCCCCAGAATTGCTGATTCAGCTGAGATGGAAAACTCACCCTCTGGAGCATCTGATCTCCAGTAGCACTGGTGATGGGATAACAACACCCCGATGGGCTGGCAGTGCCCCACTCCTCCCATCAGAACATCTGCTGATGTTTCCCCACATGTCTCCCCAGCCCTCAGTAACCCCCACCTCGGTGACCTCCTGGGGCACAGACAGCAGGTTTGAAAAGCCTGGAATGTTTTTTTTTTCCTTGTCTTATCTAATCAGAGTTTGAATCCGTGCAAGGAATCCTGTACAAGGAGCTTCACAGCTTCCCCACCTGCCTGTGAGGAGCCACCTCCTTCTCTTTGCTTTGAGTGTGTCCTAAAATTTTCAGGGCTGTGTTCCCAATTCCTATGAGGAAAAGTCTCAAATCCCCACCTGCCAGTGGATTTCATGACTCTCCTTCCTCCCCACCCTCCTCCTCCTCTTCAGTGCCCTCTTTTCCAGGTTGAAAACTCTTCCCCAAGGTCACACTGACAAACCAGGACTCAACCCAACCACCTGAAAGCCACCAGGGCTTGAAGCCACTACCACTGGTGGCCAAAGTTTGGCTGGACAGGGACGCAGCTCTGGCAGGACAAAGGTTGAGGAGCTCCTTGGAGTGTGGAGGGAATGAAAGGTTTCATTCAAGGTGGGAGCTGCAGCCTCGTGTCTGCATCGATCAGCAGCCTCACAAAGACAGCCTGTTCCCCCCTGCCCTGCCCTGCCCTGCCCAGCAGCCCTGCAGGTCCCAGGCCATCACCTTGGAAGGCTTATCAGAGCTGGGGTGGACTGTGACCTCCAGGGAAAGGTCCCCCTGGAGTCCCTCACATGGTCCCCACACAGGTGGTGGGAGATAAGCAGGGCTTTGTGAGGGCGAGATGTCACACGGCAGTTTATGGTTCCAGGAACAGGTCACCAGCTCAGCAGCTGTGGGGAAAAATCACCTCCCTCCTCGCTGCCCTGCCTGAGGCAGCACTGAGTGAGCAGCTGGTTGCAGCTCCTTCCATCCCTCCTTCCATCCCTCCTTCCATCCCTCCTTCCATCCCTTCTTCCATCCCACCTTCCATTCCATCTTTCATTCCAACTTTCACCCCTCCATCCATCCCTCCTTCCATCCCTCCTTCCATCCCACCTTCCATCCCACCTTCCATCCCCCCCTCCATCCCTCCTACCATCGCTCCCGC
>VWZD01002863.1:18767-39537 GCA_013396695.1 Sakesphorus luctuosus
GGAGGGAGGGAAGGAGAAGGAGGAGAAGGAGGAATCAGCTGCGCTGGAGGAGCTCTCGCCCTGCTGCTTCGCCCGAGCGAGTTTGGATGCTGGAAGGAGCCTCTTGGATATGGGATCATATCTGGTTTATCACAGCCTGGGTTTGATCCTCTGCTGCTCCGTCCTCAGTTCCGTCTACGCTCTGGTGAGTCCGCACTTTTCCCTTCGCTTTTCCCGCGCCAGGGGCTCGCCCCCGAGCAGCAATTCGGTGTCTCCAGGGTTTGGCCGAGCTGTCGGGGTGGCTTTTGGGCCCCGCCGGGTCCCCTCCCTGGCGGGCTGTGCGTGCGCTCGGGCTCGGAGCTGAAATGTCTGTGCCGGCCCCGGAGCCGGAGCCGGAGCCGCTCGGGAGCGGAACGTGTGCGCCTTGACAGGGAGCCGGGAGCAGGGCTGGGGCGTAATCCACAGACACCCATGGGCAAAGGACAGCTTGCCTTTTCCCTTCTTGCCTTTTCCCTTCTTTTCTTTTATTTTTTAGTTTATTTTCAGTTTTATTTTTTATTTTCTTTTTAAATTTTATTTTTCTTTCACTTTTTCTTTCTTTCATTTCTAGTCCTTTTCCTTTAGTTTTTTCCCTTTCCTTTCCCTTTCCATCTCCTTTTTCCTTTTCCCTTCCCTCTTCCCCTTTCCCCTTTCCTTTCCCCTTCCTTCCCCCTTCCTTCTCCCTTTCCTCTTCCTTCTCCCTTTTCTTTCCCTTTCCATCTCCTTATTCCTTTTCCCTTCCCTTTCCCCCTTTTCCCTTTCCTTTCCCCCTTTTCCCTTTCCTTTCCCCTTCCTTCTTCCTTTCCTTTCCCTTTCCTTATTCCTTTTCCCTTTCCTTTCCCCCTTTTCCCCTTTCCTTCACCCTTCCTTCTCCCTTCCATTTCCCTTCCTCTTTCCTTCCCCTTTTCTTCCCCTTCCCCCTTCCCTTCCCCTTTTCTTCTTCTCATCCACCCCCTCAAGACAATTTAATTTTGATTTAATCTTCTTATTCTGCAAATCTCCTTATCCCCAGTGAAACAGTCTCTTCTTCTTTGGCATTACATTTGGAGAGGACCTCAGAGTTCAGGACTCACGTTCAGTTCCCACTCAGGACCAGGAGAGTTGTGTTAACCCTTTGCTCCTTGGCACTATTTCCACCTCTTCCTGCACACACCAAGAGAGAGTATCTTTCCAAAGGTAGAAAAATGGGATAAAGTCCATCCCAACTGCCTTGCTGGGGGTGATGGAGAATGGGGTCAGATCTACAGACCCCACTCTGTGGCCCCAAATGGTCTCCAAAGCCCTTGTGAAGTGAAGGGACGTGTGACAGGGAATCAGCCACCAGATCCTGACCCCCTGATGGACACAGTGCTGTGACATCAGCTGGCCTTGCTTTCTCCATCCCTGGATTTCTCAGGGCTTTCTGGCAGGGGAAGGGGCACAACCACCACCTGAAGCAGTGTCTGCTGACCAGGAGGGATGGAGATGTGTTTGAAAGGGATTGGGATCATCTTCCCGTGGTTCCAGTCAGGTCCTCCCTGACCCTGCAGGAACCACCACCCTGGGCCCTGGCCTTGGCTTTGGAAGGGACTGTCTGGGACCTTGTGCAGGGCTGGGTGGGGACATTTCCCACACATTTCCAGCCTTGTGTTAGTGGGAAACATCTCCTCAATAAAAGGAGAAGGAGCAGCCCCTCAGAAAACAATCCTTGTCTCAGTCCATCCCTGTCCAAAGGACAAAAGCCAAAGGCAATTGGGAGAACCATCCCTGGAGATTTTTAAACGCAGATTGGCCGTGGCACTGAGTGTCATGATCTGGTAAAGGGACTGGAGCTGGCCCAAGGGTTGGACTTGATGATCTCGGAGGTCTTTTCCAACCCGATCGATTCTATGATTCTGTGATTCTAACCACTGGAGATTTGTTGAGGTTTTAGTGATGGTTGAGGTTCCTCACCTGTTCTGGGGTTGGAGCAGCATCTCTGTGACCACATTTCCCTTTGGGGTGGGTCCTGCAGCACCTGCTCCCCCTCTCCCCAGCCCTGCTGCTGGAGTCAACCCCAAAAGTCCTGCAGTTCCTGCTGCTTTGGGGGTCCCTGTTGGCCTGGGGAAAATCAGCTTTGTGGGACAGCCACACTGGAGCTCAGGGAGCTTCAGGGCCCAGAAAAGACGGGCAGGGCTGCAAAATGCCTCTCCATTCCCGGCTCACTGCCCTCTCCCAGTACATCCCAGTACATCCCAGTACCTCCAGAAGGTGCAGAGGAGCAGCCACTGAACCAAACGCCTCGTGTTCCCAGGGGATATTTTATTTCTGATATCCCAGCAGACACTTTGGATCGCAAGGGATGGTGCTGAGCAGCTCTGGGGGGTGACAGGGGCTCACAGCTGAGCTGGACCTGGGCACAAATCTGGACTATCTCTCCCAGGATCACAGAAAGCTTGGGAATTTGCTGGGAAAGCACAGGAGGTTTTGCACCGTTGCATTTCCTGAGTCCCTCAGCCTTGATGACCCTTGTGGGTCCCTCCCAGCTCTGGGTTTTCTGTGATTTTATGACCCTGATTTAGGGTCCTGCTGCTCCAAACTGCTCAGTTGAATTAGGCCCAGGCTGAAGTTCATGTTTCAGACACTTCCCTCGGCTTTCAAACCACCCCTGACAGCAGAAGGACTCGCCAGGAGCTTTCTGGAGTTGTGCAGATGGTTCAGGGGCTGCAGGGATGTCGTGTGTCCCTCCTGGCTCCCTCTGGGGCAGGAGGAGAGGGTCAGCTCCCTGTCACCACACTGGCCAACAACTTGCAGAGTGCCCAGAGCCTGATCATTTTTAGCTGCTGTTGTTTCTTCCCCCCCAGCTGACTCGATTTTTAAAGGCATGTGGAAACACAGAGTGTTTGAGCAGCGTGATGTGCTGGGAGATGTTTTACAAGACGGGTCATAGGTGTGGGTAGAGGGTCTGAGGGATGTTCTGCCACCCATGGAAGTCCCCAGGTGACTCTCCTGGGGGCAACAAGGAAAACTGAATGGAGCGACAGCAGAAGGATGAGGATGAAGGGGCTTAATTTAGCCTTAATTGGCAGCTTGGGCTGAGCTCAGAGTGGTACCCACGAGCCCTCCCCCGGCGCCAGAGCAGAGCCCTGGTGTGGGCTGGGAGTCAGGAGGGTGCCCGCAGACAGAGGCAGCCCCAGGGCACGATTCATGTGTCTGGGCTGGGCAGACTGGAGCCCTGGGAGCCGTGGCACCCACTGCCCCCTTCCTGGGAGCTGTGGCACCCACTGCCCCCTTCCTGGGAGCTGTGGCACTCACTGTCCCCTTCCTGGGAGCTGTGGCACTCACTGCCCCCTTCCTGCCATCTCTGGGAGCTGTGGCACCCATTGCCCCCTTCCTGGCATCTCTGGGGCTCAGTCACGTTGCTGCCCAGGGCTGGGGATGCTGAGATGGGCACAGCCCCCTCAGTCTGGGGCTGGCACTGTTGGTATTCCTTTGGCAGCAGCAAGGATCAGGCTCCAGGCATTTTGGGGAGGATTGGTGCCAGGGTAGGGCTGAGAAATGATTTCTTGTGCCCTGGAACTGGCACTCATGGGGCAGGACTGGCAGCTGAAGCAGTTCCTTGTGGCACAGGGGCTGGAATTGAGTCCTTGCAGAGCCAGAAGTGTGGGAATCACACCCCCACCACCAGCAGAATCCCTGTGGCATCAGCGTGCCAGTTCTGAGCCTGGGGGGGCAGCTGAGAGGGGCAGGGGCTGCCTTTGGGGTGGGTGAAGTGCTGGGTGAAGCTCTGCTGTGCTCCAGCTCCCCTGGCAATCCAGGGAAGTTCCTGCCCAGCATTTCCCCGGGATCAGCAGGATCAGCACCTGCCCAAAGAGGGAGGGCAATGCCATGGAGATGGAGCACTTTGTGCCCAAAATGTGCCAAGGTGAGGGTGGGAATTTGGCTTCATTCTGGTCTTTGGGCCAAGGAAGGCAGGCTGGTCTGAGCCAGAGAGCCCTGCAAACCTGGGAAAACCCTGGAGAACAGGGGGAAAAGAGCTTGAAACTGTGGGTGCAGCATCAGCAGGGCACGGGGCGGGTGAGATGTGGGCACTGAGGCTGGAGCTGAAAGGAGCTGGCAGAGCTGCTGGTGGAACCCTCCCTGGGGCAGCTGGGCCTCAAGGATCTTAAAGGTTTTTCCAATTAAATTCCACAATTCCCTGTCCCACTCCCAGCCCCAAACTCCATAGTTTGCTCTGCTGCCCCTGTGGGGGGGTTTGCACTTGGACCCCCAAGCCAGTTGGCACTGAGGGAGATATTCTGAATAATCGTGATAATAATGATGGTAATAATGGTGATAATGGTGATGATAATAATGGCAACAAGAAGGACAACAACTATAAATAAGTGTAATAATGATGATGATAATGGTAATTATAATACTGACAAAATCAAGAGCAATAAGAACAACTATTAATAATTATAATGGTGATAATGGTGATGATAATAATGGCAACAATAAGGACAACAACTCTAAATAATTGTAATAATGATGATGATAATGGTAGTGATAATAATGACAATAACAACAGCAAGAAGAACAACAACTTTTAATAATTATAATGATAATGGTAGTGATAATAATGACAATAACAAAACCAATAACTGTGGTTATTAATAATAATGATAATAATTAATAATGATAATAATACTACCCCAGCCTTCTGCAGGGTTTTGGAGCAGAATAGCTCAGGAACAGATTAGTTTTGGGGAACAAGTCCCAGGCTGAGCTGAAGGGAAGCAGGTCCCTGAGTGGAGGGAATGGGGGCTCCTGCCCTTCAGCAGAACTTGGTGCTGCATTTTAGGGGGTAAATTCTGGCAGCAGAAGGGTCTGGTTGCCTTCATTTGCTGCAGCCCTGGCCCCACTCGGGCTGTTGGGCAGTGCTGGAACTTCCCTCTGGTTTTGCAGAGAAGATCTAGCACTCCCCAGGGAATTCAAGGGACATCATGAGGGACTGGGAACCCTTTCCTGCAGCCATAACCCAAAGCAGGCAAGAGCTTGGCCACCAGAAAGGTCCCAAGGGAGCTGCACCCACCCCATCCCTGGTGTGCTGCCCAGAGAAGCTGTGGCTGCCCTATCCCTGCAAGTGTCCCAGGTCAGGTAGGACGGGGCTTGGAGCAACCTGGGCCAGTGGAAGGTGTCCCTGCCCATGGCAGGGGATTGGGTGAGCTTTAAGATCCCCTCCAACCCAAACCACTCCGCAGTTCCATGGTGTTAATCTCTGGTAGGAAGGTCCAGCATAAATGAGAAGGTTCACAGCAGAGCAGCTCTGGAGCTCAGGCAGCAGAGCTGATTCAGGAGCTGCTGGGGGATGTTTTGCTCTGTGACTTGTTTCTTGTTCCTCTGATCAGCCCCACGTCCTCATAAATGGGGAAAGAGAAATGATTTTCAGTCCAATCATTTGTAGCTGGGAGGGAAAAATGATAATATTCTTCCTCCAAATGGAGCCCATAATAAAAAGAACAATGATAAGAAAATAATCCCACAGAGAGATCTTGCAAATCCCAAGTAGCTGAGCAACTTCATGACACCAAGACAGGCTCCAAGTGCAGGCAAACAATGTCTGAAATGTTCTTTGCTCCCCACAGGCTTGGGCACGTGCCCATCCCTGCCCCTGTGTTTGTGGAGGACAGGATTGTTGTTGTTGTACTTTGGGATTAGCTGATATCCCTGCACTATAAAACACTGCTGGAAAGCAGAGAGCAAACACTGGGGCAGTTCCTGGCCTGGGAGTTCCACCCTCAGCAGCCCAAACCAGTTCAGCTGCCCATGGCAAGCCTGGCCTGGGCACGGTGGGGTTTGTGCTCCCAGAGGGGGCCAAGGTCAAGGCTGGAGGAAACGAAACCCGAGCGGTGGCTTTGGGGGCCAGGCAGTTGTTTGCTTTCTGGCCTCCTAGAAATAGCCCTGGAGTGATGTTTTGGGATCAGGGGGATTAGCCTGGCTGGGGCAGAGTGTCTGCAGCCCCTGGGAGACCCCCAGCCCAGACAGGCCTGGCAGGGACAGCTGCTGCTGCTGCTTCCATGGCCCCTCTGGGTCCCCTGGCCTGTGGCAAAGTGATGCTGCAGGCTGAGAGCTGGCCCACAGCTCCTGTTGTCCCACAGCTCTGTGTCTCCTGTTGTCCCATGAATTTGTGACTCCTGTTGTCCCCAGCTCTGTGTGTCCTGTTGTCCCACAGCTTTGTCTCCCGTTGTCCCACAGTTTTTTCTCCTGTTGTCCCACAGCTCTGTGTGTCCTGTTGTCCCACAGCTCTGTGACTCCTGTTGTCCCACAGCTCTGTGTGTCCTGTTGCCCCACGGCTTTGTCTGTCCTGTTGTCCCCAGCTCTGTGTGTCCTGTTGTTCCACAGCTTTGTCTCCTGTTGTCCCACAGCTCTGTAATTCCTCTTGTCCCACAGCTCTGTGTGTCCTTTTGTCCCACAGCTCTGTGTCTCCTGTTGTCCCACAGCTCTGTGTCTCCCATTGTCCCACAGCTCTGTGTCCCCTGTTGTCCCACAGCCCTGTGTGTCCTTTTGTCCNTCGTGATAATAATGATGGTAATAATGGTGATAATGGTGATGATAATAATGGCAACAAGAAGGACAACAACTATAAATAAGTGTAATAATGATGATGATAATGGTAATTATAATACTGACAAAATCAAGAGCAATAAGAACAACTATTAATAATTATAATGGTGATAATGGTGATGATAATAATGGCAACAATAAGGACAACAACTCTAAATAATTGTAATAATGATGATGATAATGGTAGTGATAATAATGACAATAACAACAGCAAGAAGAACAACAACTTTTAATAATTATAATGATAATGGTAGTGATAATAATGACAATAACAAAACCAATAACTGTGGTTATTAATAATAATGATAATAATTAATAATGATAATAATACTACCCCAGCCTTCTGCAGGGTTTTGGAGCAGAATAGCTCAGGAACAGATTAGTTTTGGGGAACAAGTCCCAGGCTGAGCTGAAGGGAAGCAGGTCCCTGAGTGGAGGGAATGGGGGCTCCTGCCCTTCAGCAGAACTTGGTGCTGCATTTTAGGGGGTAAATTCTGGCAGCAGAAGGGTCTGGTTGCCTTCATTTGCTGCAGCCCTGGCCCCACTCGGGCTGTTGGGCAGTGCTGGAACTTCCCTCTGGTTTTGCAGAGAAGATCTAGCACTCCCCAGGGAATTCAAGGGACATCATGAGGGACTGGGAACCCTTTCCTGCAGCCATAACCCAAAGCAGGCAAGAGCTTGGCCACCAGAAAGGTCCCAAGGGAGCTGCACCCACCCCATCCCTGGTGTGCTGCCCAGAGAAGCTGTGGCTGCCCTATCCCTGCAAGTGTCCCAGGTCAGGTAGGACGGGGCTTGGAGCAACCTGGGCCAGTGGAAGGTGTCCCTGCCCATGGCAGGGGATTGGGTGAGCTTTAAGATCCCCTCCAACCCAAACCACTCCGCAGTTCCATGGTGTTAATCTCTGGTAGGAAGGTCCAGCATAAATGAGAAGGTTCACAGCAGAGCAGCTCTGGAGCTCAGGCAGCAGAGCTGATTCAGGAGCTGCTGGGGGATGTTTTGCTCTGTGACTTGTTTCTTGTTCCTCTGATCAGCCCCACGTCCTCATAAATGGGGAAAGAGAAATGATTTTCAGTCCAATCATTTGTAGCTGGGAGGGAAAAATGATAATATTCTTCCTCCAAATGGAGCCCATAATAAAAAGAACAATGATAAGAAAATAATCCCACAGAGAGATCTTGCAAATCCCAAGTAGCTGAGCAACTTCATGACACCAAGACAGGCTCCAAGTGCAGGCAAACAATGTCTGAAATGTTCTTTGCTCCCCACAGGCTTGGGCACGTGCCCATCCCTGCCCCTGTGTTTGTGGAGGACAGGATTGTTGTTGTTGTACTTTGGGATTAGCTGATATCCCTGCACTATAAAACACTGCTGGAAAGCAGAGAGCAAACACTGGGGCAGTTCCTGGCCTGGGAGTTCCACCCTCAGCAGCCCAAACCAGTTCAGCTGCCCATGGCAAGCCTGGCCTGGGCACGGTGGGGTTTGTGCTCCCAGAGGGGGCCAAGGTCAAGGCTGGAGGAAACGAAACCCGAGCGGTGGCTTTGGGGGCCAGGCAGTTGTTTGCTTTCTGGCCTCCTAGAAATAGCCCTGGAGTGATGTTTTGGGATCAGGGGGATTAGCCTGGCTGGGGCAGAGTGTCTGCAGCCCCTGGGAGACCCCCAGCCCAGACAGGCCTGGCAGGGACAGCTGCTGCTGCTGCTTCCATGGCCCCTCTGGGTCCCCTGGCCTGTGGCAAAGTGATGCTGCAGGCTGAGAGCTGGCCCACAGCTCCTGTTGTCCCACAGCTCTGTGTCTCCTGTTGTCCCATGAATTTGTGACTCCTGTTGTCCCCAGCTCTGTGTGTCCTGTTGTCCCACAGCTTTGTCTCCCGTTGTCCCACAGTTTTTTCTCCTGTTGTCCCACAGCTCTGTGTGTCCTGTTGTCCCACAGCTCTGTGACTCCTGTTGTCCCACAGCTCTGTGTGTCCTGTTGCCCCACGGCTTTGTCTGTCCTGTTGTCCCCAGCTCTGTGTGTCCTGTTGTTCCACAGCTTTGTCTCCTGTTGTCCCACAGCTCTGTAATTCCTCTTGTCCCACAGCTCTGTGTGTCCTTTTGTCCCACAGCTCTGTGTCTCCTGTTGTCCCACAGCTCTGTGTCTCCCATTGTCCCACAGCTCTGTGTCCCCTGTTGTCCCACAGCCCTGTGTGTCCTTTTGTCCCACAGCTCTGTGTCTCCTGTTGTCCCACAGCTCTGTGTCTCCCATTGTCCCACAGCTCTGTGTCCCCTGTTGTCCCACAGCCCTGTGTGTCCTTTTGTCCCACAGCTCTGTGTCTCCTGTTGTCCCACAGCTCTGTGTCTCCCATTGTCCCACAGCTCTGTGTCCCCTGTTGTCCCACAGCCCTGTGTGTCCTTTTGTCCCACAGCTCTGTGTCTCCTGTTGTCCCACAGCTCTGTGTCTCCCATTGTCCCACAGCTCTGTGTCCCCTGTTGTCCCACAGCCCTGTGTGTCCTTTTGTCCCACAGCTCTGTGTCTCCTGTTGTCCCACAGCTCTGTGTCTCCCATTGTCCCACAGCTCTGTGTCCCCTGTTGTCCCACAGCCCTGTGTGTCCTTTTGTCCCACAGCTCTGTGTCTCCTGTTGTCCCACAGCTCTGTGTCTCCCATTGTCCCACAGCTCTGTGTCCCCTGTTGTCCCACAGCCCTGTGTGTCCTTTTGTCCCACAGCTCTGTGTCTCCTGTTGTCCCACAGCTCTGTGTCTCCCATTGTCCCACAGCTCTGTCTCTCCTGTTGTCCCACAGTTCTGTCTCTCCTGTTGTTCCACAGCTCGGTGTCTCCTGTTGTCCCCAGCTCTGTGTCTCCTGTTGTCCTCAGCTCTGTGTCCCCTGCTGTCCCACAGCTCTGTGTCCCCTGTTGTCCCACAGCTCTGTAATTCCTCTTGTCCCACAGCTCTGTGTCTCCCATTGTCCCACAGCTCTGTCTCTCCTGTTGTCCCACAGTTCTGTCTCTCCTGTTGTTCCACAGCTCGGTGTCTCCTGTTGTCCCCAGCTCTGTGTGTCCTGTTGTCCTCAGCTCTGTGTCCCCTGCTGTCCCACAGCTCTGTGTCCCCTGTTGTCCCACAGCTCTGTAATTCCTCTTGTCCCACAGCTCTGTGTGTCCTGCTGCCTCTTCCCACCCTGCTGAGGGACTCTCCTGGCTGCAGGATCTCCCTCCCTTGGGAAATGCAGCTCTGAGTGCCCTGGTCAGTCATCTGAAATCAGTCCCTGGTTTGCCAAGTTCTTTGGGGCACAGACACCAAACTCATCCCCTTGAAACCCCCAAATTCCAGCTCTGGTGGGTCCCCCAGTGCAGGGGTAAAACCCCTTTCCTGGCACTGGGAGTGTCCAAGGCCAGGCTGGATCAGCCTGGGCTGGTGGGAGGTGTCCCTGCCCATGGCAGGGGTGGCACTGGATGATCTTTCAGTTCCCTCCAACCCAGCCCATTCCATGATTCTCTGCTCCCTGTCCCTGCAGTCGGTGGCAGAGCTGTGGCTCCAGCTGAACCCGGCAGTTCTCAGCTTTTCTTTGCGCCTGAAGAGCAGCAGGAGGGAATAGCAGAGCTGGACTGGAGATGCTTCCAAGTTCAACCCTCCTGTGAGCTGGCCCTGGTTGCTGCTGAGCAGCTCCATCCTCCCCCTTCAGTGGGACGAGGTGGGACACGTGTTTAAGTGCCCACTGGGTGCCACCTCTGAGCCCTCCAACCCCCTGCCCTGTGCCACTGGGGCTCAGAGAGAAACCAACAGGGACCCCCACTCAGCCTTTGGGCTGGGCTGTGTCTCTGCCAAAGGGCAGGAGCAGAGGGGTTTGTGTGCTCAGCTCCTGCCAGCAGTGAAATCAGTAACCACTACAATTTAAAGAATCAAAACTCCAGGAAAATCTCCTCTCCTGCCCTAAAGGATGAACTCCACGGGCTCAGCCTGTGTTCAAGTGCAGACCTTATCAAAAGTGTGCAGAATTTGCCTTCTCCCTCTTGGCTGTTCCAACATCCCTTGGCTGCCTCGACCCAGAACACCTCAAACCTCAGCCGAGCTCGCAGCACTGAAGATGATCTTTGTGTTGCATCTTCGGTGACGTGGCCATAAACAAATTATCCCTGGGGCTGAAACTCTGCCAGCAAATACCTGCTGGGTCACACTGAGCTTTGCTGTCTCGTGTCATGGGAAGAAAACACTCAGACTCGTGTTGATGGCCCTGGCTTGGCACTAATCCCTCCATTTCCACTGAGGCCAGGCTGGCTCTTGCCAGTGATTAGAGGGGCTCTGTGTTTGTAGGGTTTTCCTTTGCCTTCAGGGGCTCGGCTTGGACTCACTTCCAGAAAGCTGATTTGCAGGACAGGAGGAGTTGGGACTGATGGAATCCTAACACAGATCCCTCTGAGGGCATTGAGGGGGTGGTTTGGTTGTGGAAGTCTTCTGCAAGGCTGAAGGTTGTGGAAATCTTCTGTCCTTCTGGCCACGTGTTTTGCCCTTTACCCAGTGGAGCAGAAAGGGGATTTCTCTGCCTCTGTTCCCCCTCACCCCTCCAGCATTCCCAGTGGAGCAGAAAGGGGATTTCTCTGCCTCTGTTCCCCCTCACCCCTCCAGCATTCCCAGTGGAGCAGAAAGGGGATTTCTCTGCCTCTTTCCCCCCTCACCCCTCCAGCATTACCAGTTCAAGGCACCTCAGCAGCACAGGGATTGTGTTCCTGTCTCTCTTCTTCCCTCCTTACCATGTGTATCATTCCAGGAGCTGATCCCACTCTCTGAGCTTGCCCAAAACTAACCCAAGGTAGAGAAGAGGAGATAAATGAGGAGAGGGCTTTTAGCTGGGTCAGGGAATGGAGTCTGCACAGCAAAGGCTTGGATGAATCCCTGAGACATGTGAAGGAGAGATTGGGATGCAGAGGTGTGGACAAGAAGGGATGAGCCACCAGTGTGGGCAGATGTGCCCTGGCACCGTGGATGTCCTGTGTGTCCTGCTGGAATTGCCCCCAAATCCTGTCCCAGCCCTCCTGTCCCTCCCTCTTTGTGGCAGCAAATCCATGGAGAGCAACGTGAGCTCAGCAAGGGCTCCGTGTCACCTCTGAACCTTCAGCCACACCAACCATGGGCTTCTGGGCAGGGGTTTTGTGGGGGCAGGGGAGTCCTGCACAGTGCCAAGGGGTGGGGCAGGATAACAGGGGGCAGGGGGGTTGGACATGACCACATTCCTGGATTTTGGGGGGAAAATGGGTTCAGCCTTGTAGACACGAGGTTTGTGGTGCCACCTGGCTCCAGAGGACAGGACCCAGCCCTGCTACTGAGCAGTTCAGACATAAATTGGGTCTTCCAAGTATCAGAGTAGTCCAGGACAAGGTGAGACGCAACACAGTTGGTGCCTTGTCATTAACTCTCCTCTCTGTGCCTTGCAGGGACTCTGAAATGGTCAAGCCAAACCATTCCCTTATGTCCAGGTGGAGGGAGTTGTGAAGCCAGGCAGGACTTGGCCAACAGCCACCCCACCCCATCCCACCTCCCTGACCCTCTCAAAGTGCAGAGCAGATGAACCTTCAAAGTCCGAAGGTGTTTGGTGTCTCCAGGTCCTTCCACAGAGACGCCCCCGAGGGTTCAGCCCCCAGAGAAGGGCAGCCCATCCAGGGCAGACTTGGCCTCCTGACAGAGCCCCCTGAGACGAGTGGCTGGGACAGGGCCAGCCCCAGGAGCTGCTGGCTCAGCAGAGCTGGATGCTTATCTCGTTTTCCACATGGCTGCCCCACTGCTAATCAGGGTCCTCGATGTTATCTCTGCCCCAGCCTCCCTCCCTCTCTCCCTCCCTCTCTCTCTCCAAGAATCTCAGAGCATTTATCTGCTGGGTCCTGCCACACCGAGAGCAAGGAGCAGTTGCATCTGTAAAGCAGGTTTGGATGGCACTGGATGTCCTTAGGAAACCTCCTGTTCCCTTCACTGAACTTTGCCTTGGGATCCAAGTGGGATTTTCTGTTGTTTTGTTGTTTTGTTTTGTTTTGTTTTTTTCTGTACATTTTGTCAGAAAAGTGAGTGATACAAAAAACCTTGGTGGGGTCAAGTGATGAGGCACTTTTTGAGGAGCAGAAAATGGTTGGGAATCACCACCCATAGAAGAGGACATAGAAGAGGACAAACTATCACTTTACTGAAACTCAGTGAGGCTTTAGACTTCTCTGTTTAGTAAGTCCTCTGGTTGGAGATGTCCCTGCTCATTGCAGGAGGGATGGACTCCATGGCCTTCAAAGGTCCCTTCCATCCCAAATTATTCCGTGGTTCTCTGATTTAATTCTCTTCTTGCCTTGATTTACTCACCTGGTTTATATGAGGCTCCCCTGGGTTGTATTTGAGGACTCCAGGGATTGCAGCATCCCAGGAGAAACCCTGGCTCTGTTCCCAGGGGTTTGTACAGCTGAGGGGATGAGACCTCGAGGCCACCCAGAGTCTGGCCCTCTCCTGCTTTAGCCCAAGCCAGTGGCTAACCTGGATCAGCACAAGTGAAAATCACCCATGACTAACCTGGATTAGCACAAGTGAAAACCATCCATGTCAGAGAATCTCACAATGGGTTGGCTTGGGAAGGAACTTAAAGACCATCTAATCCACCCCCTGCCATGGGCAGAGACACCTCCCACCAGCCCAGGGTGCTCCAGCCTGGCCTTGGACACTTCCAGGGCTGGAGCAGCCACAGCTGCTCTGGGAAATCCATCCCAGAGTCTCACCACCTTCACAGGGAAGAATTCCTTCCATACNTGGGAATGGGGCTGGTGGCAGACATGGACATTGACCTGGAAATGGGGCTGGTGGCAAACATGGAGCTGGGAATGGGGCTGGTGGCAGACATGGACAGTGACCTGGGAATGGTCTCTAACACACCTGGTTCGTGCCATACCAGGGCCAGGGCCTCCTGGGACTGCTCAGCTGTAGGAAAACATGGGCGGACCTGCACAGTAATTAATTAATTGTTCTTCTGAATTAAACCACATCAGGCAATGCCTGATATCATCAGGAGCAAAGAGCTGGTGGCCTGATTTGTTCTCACAGAACCCTGAAATCCCAGAATGGGTGGGGTTGGAAGGGACCCTAAAGCTCCCCCCATGTCCAGGGACCTTCCACTACTGAGGGAACTTTTGTTTTGCACAGAGACAAATCTAATTCCAAAATCCATTGAGAACCCTGGGCTGATTCCCATGAACTTCATGTGCTGTTTCCATCTCTGCCACCTTTACTGCCTAAACCCCTGCCTTGCCTCAGTGAGACCTCCACTCTCTTCTCCTCTCCTGCATCCCAAAGCACTTCTCCTTTCAGACACTGAGCAATCAGAGCTAAAGTGGCTTTGAGACACCAGTGATGGGGAGGAAATGACCTGTTTGTCCCAGTGCCACTTGGAGGGAAAGATCAATAAACCAACATTACAGAGAGCAGCTGTTTCATGGTTTGCAATTTGACTCAGCTCGATAAAAATACAGAAAAAAACCCCCAACAAACCCTAAAATAAAAATGGGAGGGAGCTGATAAGAGGTGGGGCTGCTTGGAGATGGCAACACAGAGAGGATCTAAGCTGGAAGAGCATAAATTTAAATTGGATATGTGGAAAATACAAAAGCACACTCAGATTTTGAGGCATTTCCAAGTTAAATTTGCTTTTGGAGCTCTCCAGGACCAAGGTGAGGTTGTTCATTTTTGCTTTGCCATGGAAAGAAAAAAGGACAATAAACAGACCAAACCAAAGCAAAATAACACTTAACCAAAGAAGTTTTTTATGTATGGAAGGAATTCTTCCCTGTGAAGGTGGTGAGACTCTGGGATGGATTTCCCAGAGCAGCTGTGGCTGCTCCAGCCCTGGAAGTGTCCAAGGCCAGGCTGGAGCACCCTGGGCTGGTGGGAGGTGTCTCTGCCCATGGCAGGGGGTGGATTAGATGGTCTTTAAGTTCCTTCCCAAGCCAACCCATTGTGAGATTCTCTGACATGGATGGTTTTCACTTGTGCTAATCCAGGTTAGTCATGGGTGATTTTCACTTGTGCTGATCCAGGTTAGCCACTGGCTTGGGCTAAAGCAGGAGAGGGCCAGACTCTGGGTGGCCTCGAGGTCTCATCCCCTCAGCTGTACAAACCCCTGGGAACAGAGCCAGGGTTTCTCCTGGGATGCTGCAATCCCTGGAGTCCTCAAATACAACCCAGGGGAGCCTCATATAAACCAGGTGAGTAAATCAAGGCAAGAAGAGAATTAAATCAGAGAACCACAGAATAATTTGGGATGGAAGGGACCTTTGAAGGCCATGGAGTCCATCCCTCCTGCAATGAGCAGGGACATCTCCAGCTAGAGGACTTGCTAAACAGAGAAGTCTAAAGCCCCACTGAGTTTCAGTAAAGTGATAGTTTGTCCTCTTCTGTGTGCCCAAAACTGGTGTGTGTGCACCAGTGAGTGTGAGGGTGTCACTGCCCAGCTCTGAGCCACCCCAGAGCCCTGGTACACCCCCTGGGGGCATCCAGCACACTGTGCCAGTGTGGCATCCCAGCTCAGCTCCAGCTCTGCCCCCACGGTGGCTGCAGTTCCTCCCTCAGCCTTTCACCAGCACAGCGAGGGATGGTGGTTGTTGTTGTTCTCTCGTTCCCGGGATCGAGTTCTCTCCGTGATTTGCTGTAACCTCATCACAGAAACCACAAAGCTCCAGGGGCCAGAGCCTTCTGCTGGAGTAAATCAGCCCAGGAGGGCAGGGGAACCTCAGCTGGTGTTGGGCAGGGGCACTGCAGGGAGAGAGGAGACAGCCTGAGGAGAAACCAGAGAAGCCCCGACTGGCACATGTTGGTGCTGCTCTCCAGGATGGGAAGGGAGAGGGCTCTGCAAATGGCTCTGGCTCAGATGACAAACCCCCAGTTTCCAGATGCTTCTCCAAACCATGTTCAGTAGCTCCTTTTGTGGCTGCTTGCCTTGTGCAATGAAATCCTTCTTGGAGGCACCAACCCAGGAGCAGTTTGGGGGGTTCTGCGAGGGGGGAGCTCCTGGGGGCACAGGGGAGGGGGCATGGGCAGCCTGGCAGGCTGCAATGTTCAAACCACAGCACAGGGCTGACTTCCAGGCTGGCTTTGGTGCCGTCCTTAGCTCATCAGGCCTGAATCTCTGAGATCTGAGCAAAGTCAGTGGCAGGATTTCGAGCACATTGTTCGGTAGGTGGTTGCTTTTGCTTCTCCTCTGCCCTGAGTTTTCAGGCTGGTTTTGCCCTCATGCCCCTCAGTGTCTCTGGCACTGTCAGTGGCATCAGCAAACTGGACTGGAAGGACCTTTGGCACGTGTTTTGTAGGGCTGGGAGTGGGAAATCAGGCTGGTTAGTGTGGACTCCTCATTTACTCTGCCCTCAGCAGAAGATGACTCAGGTCTGTGGGTGAGCAGGTCAGGGAGGAGTCTCAGATGGGAAAAATGGGACAGTCAGAGCTTGTTGTGCCCCCAGGTGAGGGTCTGGCCCTGGGTCTGTGCCAGCAGGTCTGAGCACAGAGGGATCTCCATGGGGGTCAATGCAGGTGTGTGCTTGGCTCCCCTGAGTCAGCACCTGCAGGGGGATAAGGGCTCTGAGCAACCCAGAGAGGCACAACAAAGCCAAAAGGGTGACCTGAGTGTCACCCCATGAACAGGGCCAGGGGCAGGAGAGGTCACAGCTGGGACAGGGCCCAGGTGCATCCCTGTGTCCTCCCAGAGGGTGGTGGGCACTGACCAGGCTCCCCAGGGCAGTGGGCACAGCCCCAAGGCTGCCAGAGCTGCAGGGGGGTTTGGACAACACTCTGAGGGACAGGGTGGGATTGTTGGGGTGTCTGTGCAGGGCCAGGGCTTGGACTGGATGACCCTGATGTGTCCCTTCTAGCTCAGCATGTTCTGTGATTCTGTGATTTGCCAGTTTTCCTGGTTCTGCTCACCTGGAGTGCATCACCCACCCCTCCTGTGATTGCAGCACATCCAAAGCTGCTGCAGGAGAGGCATCCAGTTGTCCCTGGGAGAACCATGTAGGTGAGGATCCATGGGGTCCATCCACCCCCAGGACCTCTGGAGCACAGGGATGCTGCTGCCATCCCCACAGAAGGGTCATGGACATCTCATTCCAGCATGCTCCAGGGTTCATTTGCCTTCTAGCAGTGGGTCACTCCAGAACCTTCCTCCTCTCTTCCCATCATCTCCTGTGGGTGAGGATCCATAGGGTGGGCCACCACCACCCACACACAGAACCCCTGGAGCACAGGGATGATGCTGCCACCTCCACAGGAAGGGTCATGGACATCCCATTCCAACATGAGTTCATTTGCCTTCTTGCAGTGGGTTACAGCCCGTGGTTTCTTCTCCAGGGACCTTCCTCTTCCCTCCCCATCATCTCCTGTGGGTGAGGATCCACAGGGTGGCCACCACCCTCCATCCTCAGGACCCCTGGAGCACAGGGATGCTGCTGCCACCCCCACAGGAAAATGCATGGATGCCCCATTCCAACATGGCTTCATTTGCCTTCTTGCCATGGGTCACACCCTGATTTTTTCCACTCCAGGACCTCCCTCCTCCCTCCTGCCAAGATCAGTGCAGCCCACACAGCTTTCCCTGCATTTGGCACCAGGGGGGCAGCCCCTCAGCCCCTGCCCCATGCCCATCCATGCCCAGAAGAGCAGGAGCTGCTGGTGATGCTGTGCCCGGAGCTGCCCCACTTGGCACCACGGAGCAGCCCCTCAGCCCCTCCAGCATGCCCATCCATGCCCAGGAGAGCAGGGGATGCTGAGCCAGGAGCACGTCCTGCCCGGAGCCCAGGGGGGCAGCCCCTCCAGCATGCCCATCCATGCCCAGAATAGCAGGAGCTGCCAGGGATGCTGAGCCCAGAGCTGCCCCACTTGGCACTAGGGGGGCAGCCCCTCAGCCCCTGCCCCATGCCCAAGCCGTGCCCAGGGATGCTGAGCCGGGTACACATCCTGCCCGGAGCCCAAGGGGGCAGCCCCTCAGCCCCTGCCCCATGCCCATCCATGCCCAGGAGAGCAGGGGATGCTGAGCCGGGCACTGAGGGTTCGATGTGCCCCCTCCCAGATCCTCCTTGTCGGAGACGCGTCCCGACCCTGCGCGGCTCCCGCAGCCCCACGGCGGGTCTGGGAGAAAAACCCATCCCAAAAAAGAGAGGGAGAGGAGGGTGGGCAGGGAGGGCAGGGCAGGACGAGCGGGACGGCCGTGCTGCTGCTCCCGTCGGGATGGGAATCGCGACACGGAGTGGGGGTGCAGGGGGTTGGGGTGAGATGTCTGTGGTTCGGGGCTGGCAGGGCTCGCAACGCCCGAGTCGCGACAGCGCCCGAGTCGCGACAGCGCCCAGCGCTAGCGAAGGGGAGCTGCGGGTTCCAGCGGGGATGGGCTGGGAAGGGAGGGAACAGGGAAGAGGGGGAAAAGGATGATAAAAAAAGGGAAAGGGGAAAGGGAAAAGGGGAAAGGGGAAAGGAGAGGAAAGATGAAAGGGGAGAGGAAAGGGGAGAGGGGAAAGCAGAAAGGGGAAGGAGGAAAGGGAGGGAGGGGAAAAGGATGGGATGAAGATGGGAGGTCTGCTGGGGAAGTCCCATGGACAGGGCTTGGAGCAAAGTGTCCCTGGGTTGGAACTGGGTGATCTTTAAGACTCCTTCCAACCCAAACCGTTCCATGAGTCTTTGATTTAATACAGAAATGTATCAGAGCTCCCATTCACCCACCCCTGTGGCCTCCCAGTTCCTGACTGGAGCGTGGAAAAGGCTCCATGAAACCCTCCTACAAATGCACAAGGCTGGGGGATTGGAGAGTGTGAGGTGGGAGAGGGGTCTGTGTCTGCCAGCAGGACCCGCCCACGCCAGGAGGGATCCATGGGCACTCCCTGCCTCTGGCAAGGGCTGTTTCCCCTTTATCTCAGCAGGGACCCCCACAGCAAGTTGTCCATGACACTTCCAGACTGGCTTGGAAGTTAGGTGAGTGGATCTCACCTGGTTTGGGAGGCCACAGCCCCTCCAAGGGAGGGAGATAACCCAGTTTGCTTCATAGGCAGAAATCCAGCAAGGAAGGAGAAGCTGCAGGAGGTTCCTCAAGGGAGCAAAGGGGACACCACGGTCTCTGCCCTTTTCTGGGGACATCCTGGGACAGGAGCTCGTGATCCTACGGATATCTCAGGGAGGAAAGCTGAGTGTGGGATTCAAGGGCAGGAATCCCTCAGGAGCCTGTCTGTCCACCAGGTGCCATCAGCACAGACTGACACCCACCTCCCACCTCCAAAGAGAAGGTTCTAGAGACCCTCCAGGGCAAAGCTCAGGCCTGCTGGCTCAGAATTCCAGCTTTCTCCTCCATTTTTCCATTCTTCACCTGGTTTTGTAGCTCTGTCACCACATCTTTGTGGGCTCTGGGTCATCCTCCCTCATTTCAGAGGCAATAATGTCCTGCTCTGGGACTGTGGGTGGTGGAATCAGCAGGATGTTCTCCAGGGCTTCCTGGTTTCTGTGTCTGCTTGGAATTCTGCCAGGTGATGGCAACAATGGACCTTTTCCCCTCTACCAGGTAGAAAAAACCCTCTGCAGAGCATTGGCCACCTTTGTCCTCCCAATAAAAGAGGATTTCCTGCAGCCCCCAGGGAAGCAGAACCAGCCTCAGGAATCTCCATGTGAGTGATTGCAGGTGGAAAATATTCCCAAAATTATGGGAGTTGCTTAAAATATCCCAGGCATTTCCAAAAGGGGAAGTTTTGCTTTCTTTCCCCTTTTTGCTGCCTTCTGGAATGAATCACCTGCAGCTCCTTTGGGGCAGAAAGGCCAATGTTGGGGTTTATTTCAAATGGGACCTGCTTGTCCCTCAGCAAAGGATTCCAGAAGTTGGAGCTCCAAAAAAACACCTTCTAAACCACATCAGATAAAGGAAGGAGAACTCACAGTCCTGATGCTCCACATGTTTTAAAGGAGAAGGGAAAATGAGTAAGAAAATCATCTTTTCTTCTTCCTGAGTTTTTCACCCTCTGGAAGGAGTTGGGGAAGTTACTGAAATTAAACCTGTGGGAAGAAGGCCACAGCAACAGGCTGTGGCCTTAGAGGGAGATTGTCCTGCAAATCCTGCTGCAAGTCTGCAGCCTGAGCCACTAATACAGAGACATTGGCCTTACAGACAGATTTAAACTTAGAATCATAGAATCATAGAATCGATCGGGTTGGAAAAGACCTCCCAGATCATCAAGTCCAACCCTTGGTCCAACTCCAGTCCATTAACTAGACCATGGCACCCAGTGCCACATCCAATCTGCGTTTAAAAACCTCCAGGGATGGGGAATCCACCCCCTCTCTGGGCAGCCCATTCCAATGCCTCAGCACTCTCTCTGCAAAGAAGTTTTTTCTCATCTCCAACTTCAATTTCCCCTGGCAGAGCTTGAGCCCCCCGTGCCCCCTTGTCCTATTGCTGAGTGCCTGGGACTGATTGCCTTCAGTGAGTCCAACAGAACCTGCACTCTCAGACTGTTCTGAGCTGGAAGGGACCCCCAAGGATCATCAAGCCCAACTCTTATGTCAGTGGCCCACAGAGGGGATTGAACCCATGACCTTGGCATTATTTCACCCAAGTTTTAACTGACTGAGCTGATCTCAGTTAGTTGGAGTGGTGGGGGCTGTGGGCAAATGCCAAACCCAACATTTCCCTGCCCTCCCCCTCCAAAACCCACGTGAAAGGGAGAGGGACAGAAAGGCAAAGATTTCTGGTTCCACCTGTATTAATATAAAGTTATTGGCTATAAGAATCTTCGGAAAAATCAAAATTTTTATGAATCCAGCACTGCCTGTGGAACACTGGATAGAAAACAGGCTGGGAAGATTTTCAACCCTCCTATGAAGCCCATACTTTAGCCAGGGAGAACTTAGCAGCATCCTAGAACATCAAAGCTTTATCTAACCCAGCTCAGCCTGTCTGTGTCTCACCTGAAGAGACAACCCAGGGCAGCAACTGCCTGGAAAGGGCTTTGACACTCAGTTTATGGACCACACTTAATAGCAAGAAAAATCACTTTCTCTGTATCAGCTCCTGAAATAACTTTTATTAATACAAAGATGTGACAATGACTAAGTGGGTTGAGTCAGTGATGACATTCAGCTGCAGGATTGGATTTAATTGGTGACAAAATACCCCAAAAGAAATTGGCACAAAACACATTNGACTAAGTGGGTTGAGTCAGTGATGACATTCAGCTGCAGGATT
>VWZD01002868.1:0-106885 GCA_013396695.1 Sakesphorus luctuosus
GGCCGGGGCCGCTGGAGCGATGGTACCGCGGCGGGCGCCCGGCCCGGGCTCCGCAGCCGGGAGTTTAATGACCTCGGTGACAGAGACAAAGGGCTGCCCATGCCGTGGACCGGGAGTTGCTCCGTCAACGTGCTAGGCTAGGGCGAATTTCTTTTTTTTTCTCATTTAAATAATTTGATCTATTCCATCATTTCCAATCGCTCTCATTTGCCAGCTGTCTGCTAGCTCCAGCCTGGAACAGCTGAAGAGCAAATCTTTAATTTTCTTACAAACATACTATTACTTCGTATCGTCTCATCTTTTTAATTTTGCTTGCCCGTCGCTTTCCCCAGCAGCAAGCTCGGCGTGCTCCGTGCTGGGAGAGGCGCCAATCGCCGTCCTGCGCTCCGCTCCAGAGACCCATGCCGGGGCAGCCTCCGTGAGCCTGGGTGCATGACTGGAGGAGGGGACACTGCAAATCATTATTGGTCTAAAACTCAAAGAGAAGTTCCTGGGTGTTGCCTCTGACAGCAGGCAGCGAGCAGAGTGACTTCTGCAGCGAGGCAGACACGGGGGTGGGGGCATCCCCTGCGTGCCCATCGCGGTGGTGTGGGGTGTCTGGTCTCTGGCTGTTTGTACAGTGGGGGATTGGCAGGGTATCTGACAGCGCCATCAACACGGAATCTAAGGAAAAGCTGGAAGAGCCTGTGGGGGATCTGCACGCCCTGGGCAGGACCAGCCCCTCCCAGACATGCTGCGATGCCTTCTCTGGGCCCCTGCCGTGGTGTAACTGGTGTCTCAACTGGAGTGAGGGAAGGTGCCCCTGGGCGTGGCTTGGGGTCTCAGCACTGTGTCATGGAGGGGACTTCTTACTCCTACCTAAGCATCGAGCCAGAGAGGCAGAGGCGTTGCTCAGCCCCTTCCAGCATTGGGCACAGGCTCTGTCTCAGAGATGGTTGTTGGTGTTGATTGAGGGCAGGGCTGAAGCTCCATCTCCCAGCAGGAACCTTCCTGCCAGTGCCAAAGATGGATACAGAAAAAGGTGGTTTGTGTTAAGAGTATTTTTATCCCTCCTGGTACCAAAATGGATAAGACTTAGCAAAAGGGCATGGATGAGAACTTCTTTACTTACTGCTTAAGAGAAGGACAGCTGTTTCTGTGAACTTGTTATAAAATTAAATGTCACAACCTGGTGAATCTTTGCACCTGGAGATAAAAAAAGCCCCACAAACCTATGGGTAGGGAGCAGGTAGAAAGGGCTGTTTTACCTGTGGCTGTTCTTTGCAGACTCCAGAACTCAGAGCAGAGGTTTAATTTTGTGCAGCATTTGAACTGTAGCTGGGATGAAATACTCTCTAAGTTTGGGATGCTGCTGCTTGCCTTTCTGCTGGCACCAGGCACTGATAAGGCTCCAACTGGTACTTCAGCCACTAGATCCTGCTGCAGGGGCAGCACAAAGAGTTTATTTTGTATTATCTTATTTGATTAATGTCTGATGGGTGTATGGAGGTCACTGATAGTCCTTGTCTTGTGCATGTAGGTCAGAGAGAGCAGGACAGGAGCAGTCCTGTCTCAGGAGTTACCAAAACAGCCAAACCTGGGTGCCAGCAAAGGAGCACTCTGTGGCTGCACATCTCCTCACTTGGCTTTGCATGGCCTTTCTTTCCCGAAGCAACCCGAGGGCATTCAGCAGAACAGCCCATCATGGCTGTGTCTCCCCTTCCTTTGTATTCCAAAGCCCCCACACTGTCACCCAGCCTGTCCCTCATGTGTGACTTGGTGATATTCCTCTCTTCCAGCAGCACCCTGGGGACCCCAAGGCAGGATAACAGAGAGGGCATTTTTGAAACCACTCTTAAATGTTGCACCATAGTTGCCTTAGGTTTTTCTCCCCACACAAAGACTGACTTCCCCTGTTGCTCATGGACATAGCACCAAGCTCACACCTCTGAGCCATGACTTTCAGCCACAAGCCCAGAGCCAGAGCCAGGTTGTTATGGATAATTACAGCACAGACAAGATGGCTGGACAAGAGAAAAACGTGCCTGGGAAGCTGACAGAGTTCCTTATGGGACCAGAGCTCTAGCTCAGTGCTGCTGCACGGGTGAGTGCTGCCCACCCTGCTCTGGTGGGATGTTGGGCTGAGCCACGGGGGGCTTGGGAGTGGAATCTGTACCTGTGCCCTGCTGAAGGATGATCAAAGGTAGCAGAAGGGCTTTGACATCGGACAACTTGTTACAGTGATGCTAAAAATACAAGATATTTGCCCAGTTCATAAGTGCTGTGAAAATAGCTTTAATGTGGTAATTCATCATTTCAGAGTGTATCAATTAGTGCAAGCTCTCTGCTGTATTTAGAAATTGTGAACATGGTGTACCAGTGAGGAGAAGTCGATTGGTTATTCTGAATTTGTTGTGAGGATATTTGGATGTGTTAGTTTTACATGCTGCCTTTTTTTACAGTGAATACAAATGGTATTTGGAGCTCCAGGTATTACACGGATTGGACTTGTAGCTGTGTACATCTTAAGGGTTTTTTTATATTCATAAAACTCTCAGTCTTCTCACCTGCAAATAAAACTGTAGATTTATGGATGTTCTCAAGACTCAGGATGTAAGAATTCTTATTTTTGAGTATGAGAGGGAACCACTTGCAAAAATGGAAAAAATGTTGAGATTATCAGTATCTAGAGGAAAAGGCTGATTGACAAAGGACATTTTCAAATCAGACTAATGTTTTAGAGCAGCGGCAAAAGTATGAACCTGGCAGAAAGGGATGTGAGCATTTCTACAGCTACAGCGTTTTTCAATACTAATGAAGAAAAAGAGGCTTCTCATTTTTTTTAATGGTGTCTAAACTGGTTCATTTGGAATTAGCTCCATCCACATGTGTTTTGTTTAGATTTATATGCATCAGGTGGAATAGAACCACAATCAATGTGAGTTATGAGGCTCAGTGCTCGCATTACTGAGATTCATGTGCTGAAGTAGGCTCCTAAAATACCAGAGTGAATATACCTGGTAAATGCAGATTTCTGGGACTTGAGTGCCCTCTACTGAAACCATCCCAGCTCCAGCTCTTCGCTGTGACACCCACAGCTTGATTGATGGGTTGCGAAATTAAATTGAAGCTTGTGGATCACGGATCCATTATGAAGGATCCCTCCTTTCCTTCCTCTCCAGTCTGATCCTGCACTCGCTTCTCCCTCTCCAACACTGGTTAATTCTAGTTCCTCCTGCAGCTCTGCAACAACAGATTTTCTACTTTAAATGGCAAGTTTAAGTACTGTAAGGAGGATTCCTTTGGCCATAATCGTCTGGGAGGTGTGATAGCACTGATGAGCGCCAAGGGCTGCATTGGGCTGGGCTTGGCAGTGCTGCAGAGAGAAGTTGGCTTTGCCCAAGAAGCTTGGGTCTGCTTGGTGCCTTTGCCTGGGAGAGGCATTAACTCCATTCCAGCAGCTGGGATGAGGTGATGCTGCCACCCACACTCCAGCACTCCATCTCTTGCAAAAGCAAATAGCGAGAAACCACATTTGCCCCCGCAAACTCACTGCAATTTGTGTTACATTTTGCCTGTTGTGGGGAGAAAGAGGAAAAATTTCTACTTCCTACTCAGCATTCCATCTGGATAGGGGAAGTGTGTTTCCCTGTTCTCCACCTGCAGCCTGGGCAGGGTTTCTGTGGCTGCAGTGGGCAATGCCAGGCTCTTGGTGGGGTGTGGGTGGTGGTGGAGACACCGGTTCTGATGTCGCTGCCGCAGGGCCAGGGCTGAAGAAAGTACCAAAACCTGCCTGTTTGTTGTGGTGTTGGGCAGGTGATTGGAACATGTGGAGGTTTTCCACTTAAATTTTTATCAGATTTATTCTCTGTCAGTAATTCCCGCTGTCAGTGCCGCTGCTCTGGCCGTGTCAGGTGGGGTGGGAAGGGAAATATGGGGATTCTGCAATCTGTGTGATACTCGCAGAATTGTTGCTGCACTACACTGCATATATTTGTGTTGGAACATACTGTGGTGTAATAGCTGGTTTGAAATGTATCCAGTTCTGCTGAATATATTATTGTGAAAGTCAGGCGAACACACGGGGAGAACACGAGCTCCTGTCAAACCGAGAGCAGCGAAGAAACTGTGAGAGCAGGAAGGGGGCCGGGACCAAGAGCTGCACTCCCTCCTTGGCAGGGCTGAGGCTGCAGGGAAGCTCGGATCAGAGCCCTGCGTGGGGCCTGTGTGTCTGAGCAGATCAAAAGGCGCCGTCACTGCTCTCTGAAGCAGTTGGCATCGCCCACCCTTGTGCAAACCACCCCCTGCAGCAGCGGGTGCAGGAGCCGAGTGCCTGGGCTGGGACCTGGCAGGTCCTGCTGCCTCTGATTGCTGCCAACAGAGCTGGTGGGAGCACGTAGAAGGTTTTGTCCCAGTGTCTCCAGGCTAGCAGGAGATGGAAATTTGCTCTTCCTTCCCCCCAGAGTGGTATTTGCATCACCAGTTTCTTTCATTGCCCCCTTTACCGCTGGGGTAGACATGGGGGACAAGACAAGGGCTGCTCTGGTGCTGGGAGAAACAGCACATGACCCTTAACAAAACAAAGACCCGGGAGGTTTGCAGGACCTTCCTCCCTGGAGCTGGTTTAACTGGAGTTAATGGAGACTCTTCGGATGAGAAAAATAACAAGGCAGCAGGAACTTGGGAGAATGTGGAGACCTGCAAGGCCTTTTTGGATGTGATGTGGTGGCAGTGAGCAGGGATGGAGCTGTCCTGACACCTGGAGGGTGACAGTACCCTGGGGTGTGGCAGGTCCCACAGGGCACATAGAGCAGAACTCAGTGTGCTGTGGCTGTTCATCAGCCTCGTGCAGCAGCAGCTGAATTTGTACAATTGCAGCATGTCATACGGGCTGAAAAGGGCAACAGGTAGCAAATGACTAAGTAAGACCAGCAAAAATTATTATCTTTATCACCTCCTGTGTTCATCCCTGACAGGAGAAGCTGTTTTGGTGAGTTGGCTCCATCAAGGTCTCCTGTTTCTGGGGTTGCAAGATGATCTCTTTGAACCAGGCTGAATGAAAATATATATTTGTGTCAGACAGTCTTTGCATGTGTTTTTCGTCCTCTTTCTGCAGTGGTAGGAAATCATGTTTTTTCTTTTTTTTTCCCCCCTTTAAAAAGAAACCCTCTATCTTTAGGATTGGTGGGAGAAGCCATTTGCAACTGATGGGTGTAAATTACGCCTGCTTAGTCAGACAAGAAAATTAGAGACTGCAGAATTAGCCTCTGCTTGCCATTATCTTTACATGGAACCAGTTTACAAAGAAACTTGGTTTGCTCCGTGGCATTCTGCTCAATCCTCACGTGACTTGTTTGTGACCTGTCAGGCCCAACGTGTGGCCCATTGTACAGACCTGGCCAGGCCAACTCCTTTCTCTACTGCACAAAGGTACCAACTGCTGAGCAGAAGGTTGGGCACCTGCCAGCCCAGGAGTGCACAGGGCTCTTTGCTCCCCACATGGCTAATTACCCATGCAAAGATCGGGAATGAGTTGTTAATACCTATTTTTTTTTTCCTCTACACATGCAAAGGGCAAGAAAAGAGCACGTTATTTCAGATGCCTGTTAAAATCAGGGAATTATGCTGGGAATTAATTTGGCCAGCTGCAGCCAGTCGTTTTGCCCAATCCCTGCAAACTCTGGCCTGATTCCAATTCACAGCAAATTTCTCAGTTGTTCCAGCATGTTCAGAAGAAGTTTAAGTGTTGAGTGGGAAGCTGTGGGTGGATTGGCTGTACCTATTTGGAATAAAATCAGGCATGACTAGGCACCTGATGTAGAGGGATAAGGGGGTCTGGAGAGAACAGCTCTCCCATGGCAGTGGGTGTTGGCCACTGGCATGATGCGGTGAAAGCCTGAGAAGAGTTAAATGTGTGGAGGGAAAAACGTTGTGTCAAGGAGGGGGGTGACCTAAACCTCAGCTATGAGGGGATCTCGCCTTTGGGCAGGAGGGTGAGAGAGTGGAGGGGGAGTTGGGGAGAAGGGAGTGCCACATCCTGCCCTGAGGCAACTCAGGGGGCTGGGATGATCATCCTCATGGTTATCTGGCATCTGCTTCTCTGAACTCCATGTCATTACCTGGAACCCCCAGCATCTCCACACAATTTCATCTTAAAATTCCAGTCTCTGTAAGATTTGCAAAGCCCACTTTTCCCACTGTCCTGCCTGGATAATGAATTAGCAATTCAGGAGACTGTGCCTGGTCCTGATTGTATCCCTGTCTCCTGGGACTGGGGTGGGCAGCAGGGCAGGGGGCAGTGCAGCAGGTGAGAAACCACATGCCAATATCCCTGTTTGGTTTTTCTGGACTTGCCTGTGTGGCCAAACTGTGTCCAGTGGCCTGTCTGCCAACGTGTTTGCATGGACATGGGCCATCAGAGGGGGAAAATCTCTCCATCAGCTGCTGTTGGCAGCTCTTCCCTCCCAGCTCAGGTCGTGGGATGTGAGGAGCCTCTGGAGCACAGATTTCCAGTGGCCTTGTTTTAAGCTGATGTGAGACTTCTCCTAAACCAGACCATAGCACCAGCTACATCCTTTTTATTCCCGGCTCCCTGTCTGGGCACCAGGTTGATTTTGGCGCTTTTCAGCTTAGCAAGCAATGAACAGGTTCATGTTCTATGCCGTGGGAAGGGGATTGTGCAGCACGTGGGATTTGTGGATTGCAAGGGGAGTGTGGGAGTCTTCCTGCGTACGTTTCTATTCATGGGAAGAGAGAAATGCTGCTTTTTATTACACTTCTTAAAAATCTGATGTTTATTTGGCATTTTAACGGTGTTAGGAAAACAGAGAAAATGAATTTCAAAAGACAGAAAACAAAGTGGTTTTAAAACTGTGACTTGTAAGACGCTCTCTGGTTTTCCTGGTTCTCCCAAGTCACCCCAATGATGGTGGGGGTGGGAAAACACCTTTCCCTCTGGCAGTGCCTGGTGCCACTGAGCACCTCGGGCAGCTGCTGATGTCCCCGTGAAGGAGAGGCTGGAAGCTGATGTGCCTCGGGCCGTGCTGAGAGTGGCTTGTTTTGGAAACCATTTCCAGAGGCTTCCTTATGGCCGTGCAGCAGATACAGGGCTCAAAGATCCCCCAGCAGAGGCTCTGGAGTTGCCTCATATAGGACATTTTCTTCTCATGGCTCTAAATTGGGATATAAATACCTTCATTTGCTTTTGTTGCTGTTTCTATGTATTGTTTCTGTCTGGTGATGAGGCAAAGGAATAATACTTTTAAGCAGCTCTTAGCACAAGTAAAACGAAGCTGGTGTGGCTTTGTTTTACACAGTGTATACAAATTCTTCATTAGATTGTATCTGTGCACAGCCCTCCATGGTGGGAACATGACTTGCATCTTGAAGCCTGGTGTGAAAATCCTTCAGAAAAATAACAAGCTTCTCTTCCTCATTTATTTCCATAATTTTCCATGGGAGGCATTTGCTTTTTTTCAAATGTAAAGGAAAAGCCAGAACTGTGTCCAGTAAACATCCGATATTTGAAGTGTTTGTACACAGAGAAATACTTTGTGTTGGCTTTTTACAGTATAAAAGCAAAAAAGTGAATAATTTTGCATAACTATTTTTGGTTTATAAGCATTGCCTGGGGGGCAGGGAAGAGCAAGGTCTTGCCAAAATTATGTGTATTCTGCACAGTTTTTTTATTTTTCTTTTAATCGCTGAGGCATTTTGGTGCATCTGAGAGTTGGCTGGGGATGGTCATGCCTGCTCTGTCCCAGGCCCTGGGGAGGCTGGATCTGGACTGGACTGGGTGGATGTTTTTAATATATGAAGGGCAAAATCACATGTAATTTATCCATTAGCACTTTACTCCAGATCACACCTAAGGGACCAGGGGAGTCAGGTGCCTTTATGCTTTGATTGGAATTGAATATATATCTTTCCAGGCAAGCCATCACATTCTCATATAATATTTCAGTGAGATGCAGCCTGAAGGAGGGAGGGGGGTGAGTGAAACATCCCAGTTCTGCCCTCCTGAGGCTCAGCTGCTCCCTGTGGGGGACGACGTGGCCCGGAGAGAGGCAATTACACACCCTCGTGTAGCAGTTTAAAGATCAAGTACAGAGTAGTTTGACTGGAGATTAAATATAAAGATACCCATTTATGAATTGGGAAAAAGAGAAAAAAAGCCCTCCAAGTAGATTAAAGTCTTGCAGAACTGACTAATAAATCAGCAGCTGGTGGAGCGTGGCAGCCTCGTCTGCCACTCTGGAGTGACTGAGGACGAGTTTAATAACGCTTTACACTTCAGAGGCTAAATGAAGAGCGAGCAGAGAAGGAGCAGCACTCCCACTGCCTGAACACGATGGAAAGGGATTTGGGAATGGGCAGAAGCCTTGACTGGGGGTGGGTTATGTGACCCCTGGGGCCACCCACAACCTCTCCACCTCGGTCCTTCCAGCTGGAGGAAGGGCAGCAAAGGGAGCACCACATCATGCAGGCATGGAGTTTGGGTTGGGCCTCCTGGGTGAAGGAGAGGAATGCTGAAGGCATCTGGGATTAAAGGGAAAAGCCTGGAGCTTTGCTGGCTCATGGTTGCTCGTTAGCAGGGCTGCAGTAATGAGCAGTAACACGGCGGCACCGTCACAGGCCAGCGCTCCTGCAGCCCTGGCACTGCCGAGGAGCTCGGAGCCAGTGGATGTGTATTTTTCATGTAATATTTGGGTTTGTTGGTGCAGACTGAGGACTTGACTAAGGCACAGTCAGCTTTTTAGTGCTGGGCTTCCAAACCAGGTGAAGGGACATTGCTCTCTCTAAACAAGAGAACAGTGTGCTCTGCACTGGAGATGGGCTTGGGAAGCAAACATTACCCTGGTGGGAAATGGACCTTATAGAGCAGGTGCAGTAGCATGAGGTAAGACAGGTCATTCATTCCAGCAGCAACCCATTGCCCTTACAGGGTGTACACTTCTAACAACTAAGCCTTAGGGCCTGGGAGCCTGTGGGATTGATTGCTGGCTCAGGGGCTGAGTAGCTCTAGGTGAAGTCAAGGGTGATGAGCCTCAGCCAGACAGTCAGTTCCCAGGAGATGCTGTGTGCCAAGGGTACCTCTGGCTATAAATTGCTTTGGATGTTTGAATATAGACCTCTTGTAAACTCAGACACTGCACAGGACACTTGTGTCCTCGCTCTGCCATCACACCCTCAATCACTGTCAGTTCTTCAAGGTCATAAGGTCTGTAGTGATCCAGAATTAAATGCAGTTTGTTCGACTGCCCTATTTTTGTCTTGTCTTCGCACAGAGTTTTCCCAGTTTTCAGAATGTTTTTCTGTTGTGTCCTGCAGGGAGCTCCCAGGTCCAACTCGGTGCTGATGCATCAGGCGCCTCCTGAGCAACGTGCAGCCACAACTGGGTTATTTCTGCAGGGTGCTCTTGGAATCTGCTCCAAGAGAGAATGCGGTGCTGAGAGCCTCTGGCAAGCAAAGCACTCAGGCCCCTATTAAAAACAGCAGAACAAGTTTAATCTCTGGATGGCAGGGAAGTTCGCATTGTCAGCAGTGTTTGATCCAAGTTTTCAAGGCAAAATTGAAATCGTTCTTCACCAGGCTCAACACATTGATCTCTAGAAAAGAGCACTTGTAAATAAGCTCCTTGAGAATGTGTCACCCTCTTTCTCCTCCAAAGCTACTCCTCCATAAGAAGGGCAATCCCCGAGGATGCTCTGAAAGCAAGAAGGAGAATAAGCGGAAATGGCTTCAGGGAATTTCTCTCTCTCGTTCCTCCTCCAGTCCACCATCGCATGCACACATCACATGCTCCAGATCACAAGCCATTAAAATTTTTATTTTTGAATTAGCTCCTGGAAAACTTTGAGATGGCTTGTTCAAATGGCTGGGGGAGCACGGGGCCTCCCTTGCATGGTGTAACTGTACTGGTGTAACTGGTGTAAGTGCCAATTAACATCTGTTGGAGCTGCTGCCCTGAATGTGATGGTACAGGATGCTGAGCACTTCAGATCTGATCATCAAGTATCTTTGACTGCTACAAGCTGATTCATTAGCATCAGATTAAGAACATGTTTAAGTGATTTGCAGAATTTAACCCAGTCAGAATGATTTTCAAATTAGATACATTTCCATGGGTCTTTTTCCTTAGGTTTATTGGATTTTAAACGGGTTTGAAGGGATTCTCAGGCAGTTGCTATGACCTACTTCAGAGCAGGGACTGGTGAGTCTTTCCCGTGGCTCTGTGCTAACAGTGTCTTTCTAAATATGGACTCAGCCCCTTGAATGTAATTTTCCTGTAAGGATGGGGGAAAAAAAATTTCAGTGTTGTGTAAGTGGGGCAAATTCACAAGAAAAGCAGTGGAGCATCAAATTCTTGCTCTCCGTTGAACAAGGAGGTTCCATCCCTTGCCCTCATCTGATCCAGACAAATCTGCCTGACGAGGGGCAGAACCAGGACTGTGTTCATGGAGGATTTCAGTGGTGACACATAGCGTTTGATTGTGTGTTATTGCAAAATTAATATATTCCAGCTTTCCTATTGACCTGGAAGGGTTGTCTGAGGTGGACTGGGGATTGGAGGATGTTCATACTGCAGGAAACAACTCTAATGTTTTTTTTTAGACAAAGCTGTGCCTATATTTGAAAGCGAAAATGGTCATGCTGCATTTTCAGAATGAAATCCCAGTAGAAGATGTGGAGATGCCAGTGTGGGAGAGGCTGTTCTGGCACAGCTCCTGCTATGGCTGGGCTGACTCTGGGGCCTCTGGGCTCTCCAGCAAGGGGCAAAGGGGCTTCTCTGAGCCCCATCTCCTGGTGCTGCCATTGGGCTGGTGAGTGCTCTGAGCCATGTGGGTGCTGCCTCATGGTGCAGGAAACCCCAGTCTGTGGTGTTGAGGGCAGTTGGAGGGCACAGCCAAGGGCTGCCGGGATGTGACCAAAGCACAGCCTGGGCACGCCTGGCTTGGCAAGGCTTGGCCAGCACCCAGAGCCTCACTGAGTCTTGCCAGGACTCTGGGGCAGGAGAAACTCCAGCTGTTCTGGAAACCTTGAGGAGAAAGGAGCTGTGGAGCCACATAAGGATAGGAGCCAATGGATCTGGGGAAGCGCAGGCAGGAGATGAAAGAGAAGAATGCATTATTTGGAAATGAAATGAAGTCATCTTTAATGAGGCACTTCAGAAATAGCTTTGTCACTTTTACTCACAAAGGAAGTTATTGTGGTGAAATTGCCTGATCGTCTCGTGCTGGTTTCCCACCATGCTGTGCCTCCTGGGGAAAGGGACCGCAGAAGGCTCCACATTTCCCTTGGAATGCCGATGCCGCGTGTGGGAGTCTTTGTAATCCATGTGGGCTCATAACTAATGGATCTGAAAAGTTTAGAAGCCAGCAACAAACTGAAGGCATTCATAACTGTTTCTTTCAAGTCAATGGGATTGATCAGCAAATTCCCTTTATTACTGCATGATCATTGTAAGAAGAGTGGAAAGCAAACCGATAGTGAGAGATGTACCTGCAGCAATAACACATGATTGCAGGCTGGGCCACGGAGCCGGGGCTGGTGATACAACAGATCATTCATAATTGTCAGCCAAATTGCACAGCTGGTATTGAGCTTTAAAAAATGAGCCATAAGAAGCATTTTATATTGATTTTTGTTTCGTTAGAAACAATATAAGGCTGCCTTAAAGAATGGAGAATGGGCCGCAATTGATTCTGTTTCCTTTTGAGCAAATTCTAGTAGAATTTGATATCGGATATTCATGCAGAATTTATTAATGCTTTTTCTCTTCCACTTCTCTGTTGTTGTAGGAGAGGTTGGGAGGCACAAGAGTTCAACTAGAACTTGGAGAAAGTTGATGCCAAAGGGTACGAGGTCCATTGAAATGGGAAACTTCACAAATGCTTTAGAGAAAGGGAAAAAATAAATCCAGAGTCCAACATGAAGCTTACAGGCCAGAGGCTACAGATTTCTGGCAGGTAGGCAGGGTGTGCTGCCACCAGCTCCCCAGTTCACTTCTGCTTCTCTGCCAAATATTGAGATTATTGTCACTTCCTCCTCACTGTCTTCCTCTGCAGTGAAGTTACTGTCATTGAACCTTTTGTTTGTGAAATACCAGGCCTGTGTTTGCAAACAGAAAGCTCAGATGGCTTTTAGATGGAAATGCCCTTACTGTGACTGGACCTGTGTTTCTCAGGCGTTGGCTTCACAGGGGTTTGGGAGTCCTCAGCAGACCAGGGCTCCTTCCTGAGGAGTCCAGTGGCAGAGGCTTTCCCTCTCCAGTGCCAAATAATGATGTTAACTGCATCCAGGTGTGGGATTCTGATCTTCTGCTTTCTTCTAAACAGATCTATTTGCTCTTCCATTCCCCCATTGAGAGATAATAAACACGCAGCCCCTCATCCATGAAGGTTACACATCCATCCTTCCTCCTCGGAGCCACAGGTGAAGCCCATAAGATCTAATGTTATTTAAGGCCCTTCTTACATGAAAATGAGATGTAATCATCCTTCACAGGTGAGATATTCTGAGGGGATTCATTGCACATTATTCTACATTAAGCTGGTTCACTGTACATTTTTCAAGCTGGCTGTGAGGGGGTGAGGCCAGGTGTGCTCTGCTGGCACCTGTGGGTGTGCAATGCTCCTTTTTTAGCCTCCTGCAAAGGCTCAGAGAGGCTGGAGAGACATTCACAGCACTGGCCTTTCAGGTAAACTAAACCAAAGCAACTGGTTAGAGTAACTTTGAAAGGTTTTTCCTTGTAAAATACTTCCCTGCTGCCACAAGCAATATGATATGAAACCAGATATTTGTTTTCCTCTCCTGGCATCACCTGCAGGGTGATGACACCCTCTATGAGGGGAGCCAGTTGCATCTGCCATTATGCTGGTTTTCAGAGAGTTTGTGTTGGGGACAGGATAGTCATTACCTCGTGCCAGGGATACTCCTCAGCAGGGTCTGGCTGTGGATATCAAATTCCAAATCGAGAACAATGTCTGTGTGTTTCTGATTTCTTGGAATATCAGGTGTGCTTCAGCTCAGCCCTCGGAGCAGCAGCTCCTCCAAGAGCACTGGTTTATTCACATCCTCCTGTTAACAGTAAAGATTTAAAACTGCCAAAATAATCACTAGATCAGAGTTACTCACAAACACGTCAAGGCCTGAAGCTGCTCAGGCTGGTCAGATTTACATAGATCGTATGGCTAAATAATTGGAGCTAAGCAGATTAGCATGTTATGCCTCTGATGAAATGATCCCTGAATGTGTCACAGCCTTGTGCCAGGGCATTATGAGGGAGAAAATCCTTGTTTACTGCCAGTGACATTCAAGTGACAATGAAAGCTAAAAAACACCTGCAGCTGTTGCTTTTATAGATGCTAAAAGTAAAAATTAAAAATGTAAGACTCTTATCGGGGGCCCAGGAAGAAAAGACCTGTCAGGAAGAAAAGACAAATCTCTGGTTTTCATGCACTGAGGTGGTGTTTGTGGCTCTGGGAAAGGCGTGTGTGAGCTGGAGCTTGTGTGAGAGGGGCAGGACGTGGGCTTGGCCCCACTCAGCTGTGGCGGAGCATTGATGCTCCAATTGCCATCTCAGGACCTGTGCAGATGTGCTGATGCTCCCATGGTTATCGTGGCTTGGGCATCTCCATAGATCCAGAGATACACACAGCATCAGCACAGAAATATATTTGCATAAATTACTGAGGAATTCACCTCAAAAACCAAGCCCCAGCTCCATGATTAAAAATAGTGACAGAACTTCAAAGGGGCAATAGGCATGATTTATTTTTAAGATAATGTGGATAATTTCAAGTACCAAAGGAAATGCTTATGCTGCTTTCTGTGGTGTTCTGCATAATCTGCTGTGTCCAGCTAAGATTAGATAAAAGCCAACGCAGGATCTTTTTTCCCTTCCAGCATTAACTATTTGACTTCTCTTTATCCAGAGATGAGGTCTTGGGGCTTAACATGCAGGATGCTCCTCTGGGCTCCAGACTTTGCTTCCAGTTACACTTTTTGGGGGTGGGGTGGGGTGGTTGTTTTTTTTTCTGCGTGTGCTCCTCATGGTTATTCCTGGGTGAGTGCTGGGGGCATGGCCTGGGGCTGGGAACGTGACTCAGCAGAATCACAGGATGGTTTGGGTTGGAAGGGACCCAAGCCATGTCCATGGAGAACAGTGAGTGTGGTCACATTCCTGCTGCCTGCACCAGCCCATTCCTGGGATCGGAGCTGCTGGCTGGGGGCCATCCAGCTTCGTTCTGCTTGCTTGTTTTCATCTGAAAATGAGCTTTCCACACAAACATCACCAAAGCTGTTTTGTGTGCCAGGCATCTTTAAAAGTCCATTTGTTTCATGAGGATTCTAATTCTTTGCAAATTGTTACTACTCAAGCTCAAAAGGGAGTAAGCATTTCTATAAAACCGACATGATGTGTTGTCACTTTTCCTACACTCCTCTGTTTAATTGACTCTTGTTACTAATATCATGGTAATCTTTCTTACTTCAGGAGCTCCCAGAACACACTCGTTGTGCTGGTGAGTCTATTCCCACACCAGGAACCTCCTCCAGGCCGTGGCATGAGCTGTGGTGACTGTGCTGGTCCTGGTGGAACATCGGGGCACTGCTAATTCATTACTGAGTTTCTGCAGATGGGATCCAGTATGACGAACTGGGCATTACCTGCCCACTGGTCCTATGCAATTATTTTTTTATTGCATTTGTATGGTAGAATTCTTCAAAATGAAGCAAAAAGAACTTTCAGAGACAGTGAAACTACAGCTGAAAGTGTTCTCTTGCACCTCAGCCAGTCCAGGGCTCAGCCTCTCCCAGAGCGAGCCCCTCCTCATCCTCCCACTCCTCTGTTCAGTTGTTTGTGGCAGCAGAGGGAGGATCGATGCCTGTGGTGTCAGGGCAAGACAATGTCTGTGCGTTCTGTCCATGATATTGACAGCTTGACTGTTTTTCTTGTGTCTTCTCTACTTCATTTGTGAAAGTACCGCAATTATCCCCCGGTAGTCATTTCAGGAATGGCAACAACTTGAAAAGAAAGCAAAATGGGCACACCTGATTGAAAGAGACCACTTTAAATATTGAACCATTTTTCTAAATGGTTCAATATTTTCAATTTTGTTCAATTTTCTATCTGCCTCGGCACTTAGCATCTGCGTAGCTGCTTTGTATGAGCCTTAACAATGGACATTTTACATAGAGGGTGTTCAGAGCAGCAAAAATAAAGAAGGGTTCATCCCCCACACCTTTTCTTGCTGCTTTGCACCTTTCCTTCCGTGTGCTCCCAGGCAATTTCTGAACCCTTAAATCAGTCGTTCCCCCCCCATCCACACAGTCCTGCCCAACCTAATTGTCAGTCTGTCTTTCATTAAGCCAACTGCAGACTTTTGATCTGCTTCTTTGGAAGAGCTTTTGTGCTCAGCATTTGAACGAACCAGTCCCCTGTTTACAAGATTTACATCAAAATAAGGTTTCTGGGAAAGAAAATGCAGCTTAGCAAAATAAAAAAATTGTGCAAAGCCCCGAGAGAACTAACTCATCTGCATCTCAGCAATAATAATAATAATAAAAAATAGCATGAGACAGGCTGGCTTGGCAGTGCAGAGCTGCAGTAGTGATGGGGTGTTCTCTGTTCTCCACCTCCTGGGCCCCTGTTGATGGCTGCACCAGGCTGGAAACAGCTGTTAGTCTGTGGGATTGAGGTGCTGCACCTCTGTGCCTCTTTGTTTCTGGAAAATTTGTCAACCTGACACCAGGTCCTTGGGCTTTGTATTCAGGTGACTGCCAACAGCCCCAAGCTGGAGGATGGTCCATGGGCAGGGGGTTCCCAACCCTGTTCTATGATAGCACTGGACTGTGGGGATGCATTTGGTGCTGGGGTGAGTGGAGTGTTCCTCATGCCCTTGTTCTCGACACACTCCCTGTCACTTTGGGAAAAATCAATTTAGAAGCTGACAAAAGCTGGAGGAAACTGCAGCAGTTAATTAATAGCCCCGTGTCTCGCACAGTTGGCTCCAACTGCAGACTCCAGCATCGGAGCTAATTGGGAAGTCAGGCCAGATCGTATCCTACAGAACAAGTTCATGTTAATAAGTGATTTCTGTATTCAAGGATAGTTTTTATTCAATTTCTAGTACGTTATTTTGACTAGCGAGTCAAATATTCTTGAAGAATCAAAACAATCTTTGTAGCTGTGTAAGAGGAGCATGAGGATGTCATTAAAACCGAGCCCAGCTTGATCTGGATGCTGGCAAAACAACTTCAAAAGTATCCCAGTTATTCTGGGGGAATGGAGCTGTGTTCTCTCAGGATGAAAGGATCCATTGGAGAATAGTTTAAAGGCAGGCCTGGTCCCAGGTGCAGGGAAGGCTGTCTGGGGATCCTGCCTGGAACCAGCCTGAAAATCTGCGGGTGGATTTTGGAGAGCCTGTAAATAAGTGCTGGGTGTAACCCCTGAGCTCACACAGGCCTGAGTGTTGCTTTCAGGAAGGAGAGTGGGAGCAGCAATACCCTATACAGAGCTTTCCTAGTGCAGAGGATTTTCATTTGGTGCTCTCCCACGAGGAAGAACCCATGGATATTGCTGGGCAGATGGTGTAGAACAGAGGGAAATGCTTGTTTTCACAGCATGGAAATCCTTGCTACTGGATGCTGTAGAGTGAGGAGCATGAATGGGAAGGTAAAGAGATAGGAAAGGAATAGGTAATGGTCCTTGAAGATAACCCAACTGACCTGCAAATTCCCGACACTGCCAAAGCTGGAAGTGGAGAGAGTGGGAAATGTCACTCGGCACACGACACCTTGTAGTCTCTCCATATAATCCCTTCTGCTGCTGCAAACAGCAGTGACAGCACTCGGATTTGGCTCAATTCTTTAATACTTCCGTAAAAGTAAAGTTGTGGAAATGGTAATAATAACGAAAGACAGGGAAATCCTGGAGGGATCTATAGAAAGTCCATGTTACATCATTCAAAGTTGTGTCACTTTGTGTTTGACAGAGAAGCTGATGAGTAGAATAAAAAATTAATTTTGTATTGGGTTATGGATACTAGGATTCTCTGCAGTCCTTCCATGTTTTGGAGTTTAAGCATGGCTTTCTTCCTGGAGTGTCCTTGGATTTAAGCAAGAGCAGAGCTGTTATTTAGTGGCTTTTCTTGCCCCAGCAGAGAAGAGGAATGTCAGGCAGGTTAATTCAACAGACCTGTGGGTGAGACATTTCACTGCAAAACTGCTAAAGAATTTCGACTTAAATTTCCTTATTCTGAAATGCTTGTCTGGCAACATCCCTGTATCCTTATAAACCTCAGCAGGTACCTCTGGGATCCCTCTGCCCCACCAACTGCAGGTAAACTGGTCTTAAATTTGGGGGTTGAGGCAGTAAAAGCAGATCAGGATGAAGTGTGTTATAGGTTAACACAACCTTCATTTACAAGGCAGGGGAATGAAACCCCAGAGGTGTGAGAAGTCAGCACAGAATCTTCATTTCCCCCAATATTTATCTCACCACTGTAAAACCTTGTTTGCATCAGCCTGAACAGTTGTGCAGTTCTCCCAGAAGGTCACTGTGCAGTGAAAGTGCAACACAAACTATTTCTGCATATTAACAAAAAAAAAAAGAAAGAAAGAAATGGAGATGTTTTTCTCTTTGCATGCAATTTTTAAGAAGCTGAGTGCAAAGAGCCATAAAGTTTCCTTTTACAGATGGAGGAGACAGCAGCAGAGTGCGCTAAAGTGAGCGAGGAAAACCCAAGGTGACATTTAATTTTAGTGATAATAAGCAATGGAAAAACTCTTCTTATTAAAGACCTAAGGCAAAACTGTTCAGCACGTGAATTCTGGAGCTGAGACACCACAGGGAGAAAAGGGAGGTGGGGTGAGACACCTTGAGCAGAATTCAAAAGCCAGGCTTTAATTTTAGGGATGAAGAATTTGAGCATGTCTGCTAAGCAATGAATGAATAATGCCTATTACAGTGGGATGAGCTGTTCTGCTCCTTGGATTCACACAATGGGAATTCTCCCCTGGATAAGGTGAGACTGCTGCTGAGGCTGGGCTGGGCTGCAGCCCCTGGAAGTGTTCTCCAGCTCATGGCCCCCTGAGCATCCCCCTCTCAGTGTGCATGAGCCATCCAAGGTGATTTCCAGCATTGGAAAGGCCAGGAGAGACCTGCAGGCTGTGACTGCAGCATTGAAGGGCTGGAGTTCTGCTCGGGTGCTGCTCTGGGTCCAGAGACAGGTCTTGAGGGGCCAGTCCAGCCAAATTATCTTCCATGCTTCTGGAGACAGAATCTGCCACCTCTCATCCAAAAACCTTGCAGCCTGTGGCTAGAGGAGAAGCTGGGTCAGAATTGGAGCTGGCAGGTAGAAAGCATCCAGGGTGAGGTATTTTCTTTAGCAGGTGACCAGCCAGCAGGTCTGTGTCTCATCTCAGCCTTGCTTTGCAGAAATGCCCATTGAAAACCGAACTGCAGAGTAAGAAGATACAGTAAATTTGCTTGTCCAGGTTTAGGGATTAAGGACTGTAATTCCAAACTTCTGCCTTACTCCAGTGCACAGGAAATGCAGTTGCTGGGGTTGGGGGCTGTTGATGGAGGGGCATCATGAAACCCCCTCCCTGTCCCAGATAAGCCAGTTTGCTGTGAGCACAGAGCCCTGGCTCTGCCCCTCGTGCTGCAGTCCTCACCAGTTTCCCTTCATTTGCTGTAAATTCTCCTGACTGAATGTTCCCAGAGGGAGGAGGGCTCCTTGATAGGTCTTTCTGCAGATGTTGATTCTGGGTGGCAGCTCTGCCTGCAGATAATTGCCCGACACCTATTTTGGCAGCACTTTCTAGAAAAGAATTAATAAAACCTAATAAGGCACTTAAAGAGTCGTGCAGCTCCACTGGCTGGCTGCACACTGAGGGGTGATATGGCAGGATATCCAGTCTCTGCTCCTCCAAGGGCTCCCAGCAGCCAGCTGCAGCTCTGAGTCTGAGCTGCTCCTCTGGCCATGGTGGTTCTGGGAGCAAAGGTGGTACAGAAGTGGCCCACAACAGTGTTTGCAAGTGAGTCCCAGGTGTATTTTGTAATATAGGTGCCTCCAGTTAGATGGAAAATAGACCTAAAAGCCCTTTGCGACTGCTGCACAGGAAGAAATCTGCAGTTTTGCCAGCTCTGTGCCTGTTCTCCTATTTAGAGATCCTGTGATGGTGCTGAACACCGTGCTGAGGCTTTGGGTCATCATTCCAACATTGGTTCACTTCTGCTCTGTCTCTGTGGTGGGTTAGTGCTGTAGGATCTCACAGAGCCCTTCAGTAGATGCAGAGCATGTTGCTAGCACCTGTGATAACTTACCTGTGCAGTAATCATGATCTCTGATGGGCCAGATGGGCACTTGAGCACAGAACAGCTGCTCCCAGGCATTGCCTGTGGTGTGATTTCCTCCCCAGAGGTCTGTGTGTTGTGTGTGGGCTGCCTGAGGAGCGTGGGGAGGGAGAGGGGCCATGCACACCCCTTGGTCCTATCGGAGTGATCCTCGTCCATCTCCGTGGCTGTAGAGAAACCAGAGACACTCCCTCGTGCTTGTAGCAGAGTCTCGGCTGTGCAGGTGTAAGTCTCACAGGAACCTCAGATAAGGTGTGTCAGTGCCCAGGAGCATTTTGGACCTGCTGTCACTGCCCTGTGAGGCTGCATTTGCTGGGGCAGGACCTGGCTCCCTTCTGTGGGGCAGAAATGGATGGGGCAGCGGGGCATGACCTGAAACTTCCCAATGGGAAGCATCTTCTTTGTGCCTCCAGCTGGCAGGAGGGATGAGATGGGCTGGCTGGACCAACAGCTCCTGCCTGGCTGCCCTCAGAGCTGCACTGCAGGGAGGGAACAGGGTGGTGAGATCAAGCACTCCCAAATCCATCCCTGAATCTCTGTCTCATCTGACTGGATCAAAGAAAGCCTGCCTGGCCCAGACTACAGCTCTGGATTTCTGACATTAAGCTGCTTCACAGCAAGTCTGTGAAAGTAAGTAGAAGGCAGCAAAGGGCATCCTGCTGACCAGGGGCCACTGGGCCCTGGGCTGACTGCAGAGCCAACTTCTCCCTGCCTGCATGGGTGTGGGTATAAATAGCTGTGGAGCTGAGAGGATGAGTGGGATGTAAAATGAACCTCAGCACTCCCAGAGCCAAAAATACCTGCAGAAAATGATGGGCAGTTTGAATGACATTTGCAGAATGCAGCTAATGGCAAAAAAATTGCTGCCACGTTGAGCAGAGTCCCTGTCACAGAGTGACTCATCCTGTCCTGCCCATGTGAGTCTCACACCTGGAGTTCAGTGCCAGGGCGGTGCCGCCGCACTGCGCATTCCCTGCTCTTCAGCAAGATCCTGCTGGAGGAGGGATGGGGATTGGCACACAAAGGGATTCCAGTGTTTCATGGCACCTTCAGCCTCATGGCTCAGGTTTCAGGTCAATGTTATTTTCCTTCACCATTTTGCAGAATGACAGGAGGACTGATCACACTCACCTTGGCAAGGCAGCGAATCCTCCCTTTGTTGCTGGATAATAAGGGACAATAATTCTCGGAGAGCGAGCAGGAGAGAGAGTTTTTGTGAAATGCTCCCATTTGGTATATAAACCTGTCTCTATTTTTCAATCCTAAATGGCCCTTGAATTGAAATCCCAGTGTCTGAGCTGTCTCCATTCAGTGTGAAAGCTCCAAAGAAATGGAAACTGTCCTGAACTGCTCAGCCTCTGGAGAGGGGATGTGTTGCTCAGTGGATGTCTGTAACTATGTTTTGAATGAAGCTGCAATGATTTTATGGTTATGAGGTTGGGATGAAGAGCATAGAGCTTGTCCTCTGGCTCCATCACTAACTCTATGAGGCCTTGGGCACCATCTGTGTAACCTGTAACACCTGCGTGATTGGTATCCACTCACCTGGCAGGTTCCTGGGTGCTGCCCACGGGGCCCTGGGTGCAGCCCCTGTAGCTGCACAGCACTGGGCAGAAAATGGGCTGTTCTTCCCCTCTCTGTCCTGAGATCATGGATCTTCTTGGCTGTTTCTTGGGTACAGGAGCTGAGAAGATTAAAGCATCACTTAGGGAATGAGTTGTTAAATTATTGCTGTCCTGAGGTGAATGTAGTCTGTTCTGGCTACAGTGGGGGGTTGCCAGGCACCACAGGGCTGTGCTGTGTTAAAAACAAAACAGCAAAGTCCAGTGCTCCTTTCCAAAGCTGACTCTGGGAGTGTTCTCCAAAAATCCTAAATTCAAAGTGAGGGTGGAAATTTCCATCCATCTTGCAAGGACAGAGTGCCCAATGAGAACTATCTCCATGAAATTCCATCCTGTTTATTTCCTCTGTTTGGAGTACTGAAGTGCTGGTGGGCTCCTTTGGTCATGCCCATTCCTTTGCCTAAGCTCCTTCAGAGAGCAAAACCAGCTCTGTGTCCCTGCCTGCTCCCAACCCTCAGCTCCTCTAGACATGTATTAGTAGTTGCATGACTCAATTGTATGAGTTGTTGCATTAAATTACATGGTGCTACTCAGAAAGAATGTTAATTTAGTTTTCATACAACTGTGTTCAACTTAATTTTTAATCAGATCTGACAGCAAAAATTTAAATCAAGTGCTGCATCTTGGCTCTGAGAGGATCGAGTACATCGTGAATGTACTCAAGCGATCAGGACAGTTTGCAACACTGATACTTGCTAGACGTAGGCTGGCTGCTGTGTGGGAGGCAGAAATTATCCCTCCTCTCCCACCAAGCTGAGCTTGGAGGAAGAGCTGCTCCTCCAAGCTCTTATGTTGGGGTCTGGCAGTCAGAACCAGGGCTGTTTAGGGCTGAGACCCTGATGGACACAACATCTGTAGCAGGGGCTGGTGATGGTGTCCTGATAGCAGACATAAGGCAAAAGTAGTTTAGAAATCAGGCTTCAGTTTTTGTAATTTTCTTTGTAATTGGCTGCAGGCTTGGGAGGGAGGAATCAAAAGCAATTTGTAGCCTAGAGTGAGTGTGTCACCACGATGGAAGCGGAGGTGACAGTGAGTTTTCTGGTCAGTTCAGCATCACTAAAGTTCTCTAAGAGAAAAAGCAGCTCCCAAACCTGGCCAGGGAGCAGCACAGTCCCTGCTCAGTGCTTCCTGCTCTGCATTCAGGAGATCAGGTCTGGAGATAAAGGACAGCTAATTAGGAGATGTTGGATAATTAAAGAAAAAGTAAACCACTAAACTCCTGGCAAGCCAGCAGTCTGTTAATCACAGTAATATTCTGGGGGGAATTCAGGGAGCTGTGCAGGTTCTTAAAAATCCCAAAAGAAACACTACACTGCTCCTCCTTGTTGAGATCACGGTCTTTAAATTGTATTAATCTGCTGAAAATACCAAAGGCCACTTGTCCAACTGCACGGGAAGGGGCAAACATGGGCTTGTGCTCTGGATTTCTCTCCTCATTCCATCAGCAGGCAGGAAAGGGTTTTCCCTTTCTGGAAGCAGACTACATCACTGCATGTCTTCTAATGGGAAATGCAAGATCTGTATAAATTCATAATGGCTGCAGTAATCTTTCTTCTCTGTGAGAAGCTGGTATTAATCAGAGGTGTCACAAACTATGAATTTTATTGTGGTGATATTCATTACATGTGATATACAGAGGGAAAACGTGATGCAGCAAGTGCAATGAATTGCATTTGTTGCAATGACTGGAGCTAAGTGGAAATAAATTAAGCGTGATGTGTTTTAGGAGGTTCTGTATTCTGTAGCAGGTGTAAAAAACTGTCCAAAAATGTTGATATAGAAAAGATTTCTAAGGTGTAAACAGAGCTACAAACACAGCAATAGAAAAATAAATTCATTTTGATGCACAGAGACACATCCTTTGCTGTGCACTTAGCAGTGGGCTGCAGAAAGCAAATATCCCTTCTATTCTAGAAATTTCCAGAACCAGGGTAATTGCTACCTGTGGTTGCTGTGGGAACCAGAACTTTTCAATTCCAGATTTTGAGAGCATAAAAGGCTCAGCCAAATATGCCATATCAGTGTGACTGCTACCACATTACAGGAAATGGGCCAATTTGTGGTTAACACAAACACGCTGGGAAAGGAGGATTTTGTCAGAGTAGATACTTGGTTGGTGTTTTTTTCCTTGGAGAAAGCCTGGGATTTGGCAGCTGGATGGAGCCACGGGCTTTATTCAAAGGCAGAGCTGTTGACCCCAGATTGCCCTTTCTGTACCAGGAGGAGGGAGGAGAGCTATTGGCAACACAATCCCTCTGGAAGAGCCCAGCACCTCCTAAAGGTCCAGGGCAGAGCGATGCTTCCCAGCTTCTGAAGCTCCTGTGGAACCAGGGAGCATTTCATTAATTATTTTACTGGGAGAAAGTAAAGAAAACCCAGGATAAAAGTGCTCCCTGGTTAATAATTCAGGCTAGGCACCTGATGGTGTTTCATGTGTGCAGTGTTTGTTGGGGCTTGGCAGCAGCTGCACAGCCAGGATCGTGCCTGTGGCACACGGGGATGTCACCAGGCTGCAGGTGCTGGTGCCGAGCAGGGCAACTCCAGCCTCAGCCACGTGCTGCCAAATTTCCACAGTCCTTCCTGACCCCTTTGGGGCACAGCCCAGAACCATCACAAGTCCACCTCCAGTGTTGGCACCCCGGCAGGGTTTGATTTTTAAGGGATGCTTAAAAGAACCTGTGTGAAAAACCACCCCAAGGCAGAGCGAGCACGGGAAGATCTGGGCAGCAGGAGGGCCAGGCAGCAGCCAGGATGCAGAGCAACAGGACCCTGGTGACAGCCCCTGCAGGAAATACCACCTGAACTCAGAGCAAAGGAAAGGAGGCTCCAGCTTGGATCCATCTGCAGTGATATTTTATTGATTGCATAAGACCCTTCAGGCAGTTCCACTCGCGCCTGTGAAGGAGGATTTGGGTTTGTTCCCCAGGATGTCATTGTTTCCTGGCTGCCACACTGCCTGGAATAGTCCTTCTGATTTCTTTTGTGCAGGGCTACAAGCTGCTGGAATAATCACTTTAAAATTTAGGTTTCTAGAAGCAGCCAGAAGGAATGGAGCTGCTCAGCTAAACCCAGTGTTCCTTGCAGCAACGCTGCATTTCCAAGTTCTATAAGCACTGCTCCAGATTTGCTGTGTTGGCACATTTAGGCTGGGTTTTATCAACTAGTACTTCAGGAGATCCAAATATTCCTGTGTACAAACTTCCTCTGCAGAGTACACGGTGCTTTGTGCTTCCTCATTCTCAAAGGGTGTTGCTAAGTGCAGTTGGGAGTAGGAATTGTTGTGCACAAATGGGATGAATTAGAGGGAACACTTGAAACTCCAACGCAGAAAATAAGGAAAACAAGTGACATTTAAAGTAGAAGTAAAGAGGGTCCTGTGTCAGCACAGAGATGGTCTTGATGCTCAGGAGTAAATCTGGAAGTAATAAATAATGTGTGTTGTTTTCTGTTCTGTGTGAGCAGGAGTTAAAAAGTGCAGCACAGCACAGCGCTTAAGTTAGGGTTTTATTGTTCACAGAGCTTTGATAGAGATGGTTTATAGAGACAATGAAATAAAACCCGTGGACTATTTGATATTTTTTTCTATTATTTTCAAGCCTCTCAAGTGAGAGATTGGCAAATCGCTTTGTTCCAGCCAGAGGCTTCCCAGTGAACATAGGATTGCTGCTTGGGGTGCCTGGTGTGTGCACAGCTGGCACCGGGGCTGGTGTGGGCACAGCTGGCACTGAGGGCTGAGCTGTGCAGTGCCCAGAGACAGCTCAAATTGTTTATCTGAGCTGCTGTTTTAGTAACTGGTTAAGAATCCAGTTTCCACCCTTGGGGCAATGCCTTATACTGGATTGAACGGGAAGATTTTAGGCTTGGAAGTTCAGAAACAGACACTGGAAATTCCCAGTGCCTCAGCCATACATCGGTGTTTGCATAAAGAGCAGGAGCTGCTCTCCTAAAAGCAGTTTCTGTGCTCAGGCCCCTGGTAGGTAAAGGGGGCTTTTACCTACTCTGAATAACTGTTCTCCTTATAAAAGGAAATAAATTTGAGAATTTTTATAGTTGATTATGAAACATCTATTAGCACAATTAAAATATTGGCTTTTGCTTAATGTTACTGAGAAACAATGGACTGTTTATGAAGTAAAGGAAATAACAAGCTTGCTGTAGCTGTCATTTGGGGATTCTCCTTTCCAGGGAAGGAACAAACCTGCCCCTGCACTGGAAATGGAAAGTAAAGGTTTATCCCAAAACCACTGAGGCTGGAAGCCAGACAAGTTGAGTCAAAATGGCTTTTTCATTTCTAACATCTTTACTGCAGAATTTTAAGAAACTTAGACTTGATGTTTCCTTTAACACTTTCATTAAACACTTTTTTCTTAAAAACAGGTTTTGGGCCAAAGCAAAAGGAACCAGCTTGGGTTTGGAAATCTGGATTGGGTTTTAAACCTGTGATAGTACAACTCTTTCCAAATTCCAATTAGCTAGAATTTTTTCCTTTGCATTTTTTTCTCCATAAGCCTCTATTCTCTATGCATTTTTAATAAGCTTTATCCTGGGAAAACATGAGAGCGCTGACTGAAAGTGAAAAGAATAAAAGCAGTTGCTGCATCGCTCTGAAAATATGAGAAGTGCTGGCAAGCTCGAAGGGCAGAGCAAAGCAATGAGGAAATCTGAGCTCTGTTCTTATTCGAAACTGTGAATGGAGATAAAACCTTGCACAAACCATGTCTGGCTGAAAAAAAATGCAGAGTAACAGCAGTAGATAAACCTGTGACAAAGCTCATGCATGTGCTGATAGCAGAATCAACAGCAGAAGACCTCAGTGTCCTTTTTCTCTCCTTAAATCCCAGAGCTCTGAGTTCAGGACTGGCTGATCCCTCCTAAGAGGCTGCCCAGTGCCTGTGGAGTGTTTTCCTTCCCTTTCCACATGTTTGTGTTTTGTAAATATTGAGAATAATATTTAGTTGTTTAAATGAAAGGCACTCTGATTTGAGACTAACCCCTTGCAGTGGGTGGCTGGAGCCCCCAGAGCCAGTGCTGGGGGTGTTTGCTGTTCCCAGGCATTGGCATGTGCCTGCCTTTACCTACAATTACACAGTTCCAGAAGTTTCCCTCGAATTGTGTCGGCTTTTTGCTGCTGCTCCCTTTTAGTGCCTGCTGCCCTGAGAGCACCACAGCCCCTGGCTAAATTTGGGGTGCTGGACCTGCTGTGGGTCCCAAGGAGGGATGCAGGATGCTGCAGTAGGAGCAGGTGGGTTCCTCTTGGCTCCTCAGTAGTCCCACAGCTTCCCCAGAACCAGGCACAGGAGCAGCCTCACCGGGAAAGCTGCAGACCAGCCCTTTCCCCGTCAGAACTAATCAGCATCAGGCGAGCTAATGGGGAACACAAAACCTATTTAAAAGCTACATTTACCACTTGGCTGATTCCATTACGTCGTGTAATAACCAGGTGTCACATTTCCTCTCCAAATGCTGATTTTAATGCTTTCCTGGCCTGCTGGGCTCAGCAGTGTGACAGGGTCCTTCCACTGTCCATCCTCTGCCCTGTGGGATCCAGGAGCAGCCAGGAGGAGAGGGTACCCCGGGCGGGGAGGGGGGTGTGGGTGTGGCAATGGGTTGTGGGGCTGGAGGGGGAAAGCAGGTGCTCAGCCAGGTGCTCCAAAGATGGGGATGTGATTACAGTAGCTGAGCTGGGTATGACAGTGCCAGACCTGAGTCCCCGCAAACCCAGGCACATGGAGCTGATGGAGGATGTACTGAAGTCCCTCAGGTTTCCAAAGCTTTCCCTGGCCTTGGTCCGTGTGTGCTCATGGCCTCGGCTCCCCATGGCAAAGGCTTTCCAGCTGGTGGCTCTTGGAAGAGAACAGCCCTTCAGTTATTTCAGGGATGTTGACACAGCAGCCAAGGACACTCAAAGGGCTGCCTGGGGTTGCCTTAATGCCTCCCCATATAGTCCTGCTCTTCCCATCAGAACTCGAGAACACTGGGTGTCTGGAATCACCTGGAACAGTGAATTCCTATTTTGCAGTAATTCTTGTTTTAGAGCAGATATTTTTGCAAGGATTCAGGTGCTCAGTAAAAAGTAAATATCATGGGTACTGCTTACCTGGCTTCCCACTGGGGCTGTGTCAGGAGCGACTTCACACAAGCACAAAAAGACAACACAAGGTATAGATGCCACGCAAGGTATAGATGCCAAACAAGTTCTGCCATGGGACTGGAATAGGCCTTGTGAGATTTTTAAGTCATAGACAGCATTTCCACTGGATTTCTCCCAAAGTGAGAACAATATTTTTTCAGCAAATGAAATGCTGTGCATATAACTCCTTGAGCTTCATCAATTCCCTGTACTTATGAAGCAGAAATTCCTTTCTTAGCTTTTGTTTTCCTTCTGTTTTCCTTCCCCTTTGGGCCCTAAAATCTCACAGATCTGCAGTCATACCAGTAAGTGTATCTAGAATTAGAAGGAAACCTTATCTTCAGGCCTTGCTGATACTTTCTGTTCTTAGTACAAAAGTGCCAGAAAGAAAGCCTGTGAGTCTACAGCTTGCACTCGAGCTGTCTTAGAGGGATCTGAAATTCCTGGGAGTTCTGAAGCTCCTTTCTAGGTGTTTTGAGTCAGGCATCAAAGATCACTTGTCATTTTTACTCTCTTGTTTGTGTTCATGCTCTGGTATGTGTTACCCGTGGTGGCTTTATGTGTAGCTACAGTTTTATAGAACAAGATTAAGGATGTAATTGCTTTCTTTGATTCTTAACAAGATCAAACAGAATGACAGAAATTCCAGTAAAAGGTTTGGTAAACTGCTCTGTTGTTTGAGCAGATGTGTGTACCTGCCTCTCGCAGCTGAAAGGCTCAGTGGCTGTGGGGGGGATGCTCTGTGAGAAAGGAGACAGAGAAAGCCCCAGAAACTGCTGCTGATGCACAGATTTGGTCAGAGCAGAGTTTCTTTTCCAAGTGCTTTTTAATGGGTCAGAGGCTGCACATGCACAGAACTGTTGTGACCACCATGGCTCAGCACAGCCCAGGGAGATGATCTCCAGGGGTGACCAGGCAGCCTGTCCTTTGGGAAGCCCCAGGCTGGGGTTGTGAGGACCACCAATCGTGGTCCTGCTGTGCTCTCTTGTAGTGCTGAGTGCCTGGGGGGCACAGGGATGGTGAGATATGTCTGATGGACCAAGGCCCACACACTGCTCTCTGTGCCTCTCCTCAGCTCTGTTCTCAGCCAGGGTGTCTGTGTAAGGTGGGTCAGGGAAGTGACAGCCTTGAGTCTGCTCAGTATAACCACGAGGATGACAGAGTGGTGGTGTTAAAGCACGACACAACTCACCAGCAGCATGACAGGGGTTGGCCTCTGATCCCACACTGCACAATCACTCAAGAGCCATAAGCAGGGAGCTCCTGCACAGGGAAGCAGCAATCACTGTGATGCAGCCTCATGTTCTGTGTGATCCTCTGGCTCTAATGCCAAGAAACATCAATGATTCCATACACAGAGCTCTCCATTAGTCTGTGATGCAAGAGGAGTTTGAGGGGAATTGTGCAGGCAGAGGAGCCTGTACCCAGAAGCAGAGCTATGGAGGTGTGTCCATGCCATAGCCATGTCCAGAATATAGGATTGCTGACACAGATCCTCTGGAGAGAGACAGGATGCAGGAGAATTGAGGGTTCTATTAAGATCAAAGAATAAAGTTTAGCAATTGGAGTTTTAGAAAAAAATCTGTTTGGATAGTCTTAAGATTACTTTGTGGTATGTGCTATCATGAAGTCACTGGGAAGGTACTGACAAATAGTGTTAAAATCCTGCAGGAATGCAGCAAAACTATTGTATTTGGTACACCTTAAACACAGATACTCAAATAAACAGGAGAGGAGGAGTGTGACGAATGGATGTAAAAGGAAGCATTCTGGGTGCTGGTGCAGAAATAAAGAGAAGGGAAGGCACAGGATTTTGTTTTCCTCTTTGAATTATATTTTGCTCATCTGAGATACAGGAGTGATAAATCTCTGAGAACGAAAAACCCTCTTCTTGGTGACCTTATGGATTTAAGATCTATTTCTAAACCAAATTTTCATAAAAAAACCTGCCACACGCAATCTCCAGATTAAACCTCATTTTATTTTCAGGCAGACATGACCTTTCCTAGCTTTGGATATTAAATATCACAAAACCTCCTGCAATTTAAGCTGAGGATTTTACATTTAAATAAACGTAACTTCAAAGCAAAAGTAACTTCTCTGCAGAACACAGGGGATTGCAGGGCCAGGTGGGAGGAAGCACTTCCCTTTCTCCTAAGGAGACCCCCACCGTTCCATGCGTTGTGGTGGGATCTCAGCCCCTCGCCCAGCCCAGACTGGCACCTTACCTCTTAGCTTGAAGTTTGCCCTGCTATCAGTCACTGTGTACACTGGTGGGGAGGGTAAAAGGGCATTCAGGAAATCCATCCCAGTGGATGGTCAGTGCTGCTGGGATGACCAGTGTCTTCACAGTGACATCAGGGCAGGGCCTGGATGGCCAAGTAGCCACTGGTGATTGGCTTTGCAAAGAGGAAACACCACCTAGTGTGAAAACACTAATTTTGCTGTGCTCATCTTCACCAAAAGATGCATCATTACAAGGGGAAATGTGCTGCCATCAGCAGATTTCATCTCTCTCCCTGCTGGAAAACATGCACCTGATTGTAAACCAAAGTTTGGCTAATTTGCAAGAACTTTAAACTTCAGCAGGGTTTTTCCATCCTTCCCTTTCAGCTGGAAATGCCGTTTGGGTAACAAATGCTTTGTGACAACAAATCAATGTTGTTCTGTGTAACAGAATTAACTTGACTCGTTCAGCTCCAACTTTACTCTTTGGTCACTGTCAATGACTGAGCTCTGAGCTCTCATGGGTGAAAGGAGGGATCTGGGCTCATTAGCACGTGCTGAACTGAACCTGAGTCATCAGCAGAATGAAGGTAAAGCCTCCAGAGGAAAGGGCAGTTTGGACAGAGGTGAATGTTAAACAAAGAAAATAGTGCTGGACAAGGCTGAGCTAAAGTAAATAATCTTGGTGTGAGCTGGGAGGGCAATTTTGGAAGCTTTCCCACAGCTTTGGTTCTGTTGTTTGGTTTTTTTGGTCTTGCACTTAAAATTCAAGAGAATTAAATGGCTCCTCTGGTTTCCAGAATTCCTGCTTCAATAGCAGGATCCTAAATATCTCTCCAAAGAGGAGCTGTTGGGTTTGCACTGTAGGTATATAGTTACAGAATCCTTGGAAAAAGCAAGTGGAGAGAAATCACTGCTATGGACAGAGCTGGGGACGGAGGGCTCAGGGCAGGAAACTCACCTGTGTGTGTGATGCCTCAGTGGTTTTCTGGTGTGAGGTAAAGGCAGCTCAAAGCAAGGGCTGCACAGGGCAGAAGCCAAAGGAGGGGACTGATGGAGGAGTGGTAAAGGTGGGGGGTCGGGGTGCTGATCCAGCTGCAGGGAGCAGCAGGAGGGAGGGAGATGAAAATGAGGATGTGGAGCATCAAATGGAATATTTCCACCCAGGCAGGTCCATGCTGTGCTATGTGCAGAGGGAGAGCAGGGGTAAGCCTGGCTCTGGTGGGAGGTATTAGAGGATAAAGACGGGATGGAGGAGGGCCCTCAGTGAATCCAGACCCCTGTGAGGTCCTGGCACTGGAGGGACTGGAGTCCCTGGCTCCTTTTGACTGTCCTGCCCCACTTATCCAGCCTTGAATTGGAGTTTCCATCTAGGATTTGCCATGAAGCCACTTGTCCTTGTCCTGTCCCACCCACAAAGCCAACCTTCTCCCCAAGACACCTCCTTGCTTCCAAGCCCACAAATCTCATTCGCTGGGGTAACTTCAGGAGAAATGGTGGTGTTTGAAAGCTGCTGGTCCCACTGCTGCTCCCCAAGGCTGCAGAGCCAGTTTCTGTGCCCACTTCCCTAGTGCCACAACTGTGGGGACAAGGTCTGAGCAGACCAAAACACCCCAGAAGTCCAGGCAAACTGGACCAAACCCCAAATTTCCTGATGCATCTATTCAGGCCACATACATGAGTTGCCATGGAGATGTGCTGAGCACGGGCACGATGCTCCAGCGATGGAGTCTCACAGCCAGAGGCATCTGTTAATCTTATTTTTATCAATTTTTAAAGAGGGTATGATGGTGGTATCTCCCCCACCTTCCCCTCATCTTTTGCAAAGCTTGGCATTTGCACTTACTGAGAGCAAGGGCTGCAGTGACTTTGAAAATGAACCTTAACGAACATGAAGCTCTGGCGTGGGGAACGGGTGCTCTGAGGAGTGGAATTCAGTAGCAGGGAGCTGCCACCTTTGACACACGGCAGCAGCTTTAATGAGGGGGAGATTGACAGCCCAGGAAAGGTAAAAGGAAGATGTGCCTTTGCCTTTGCCTCAGGGGTCATGGCTAAGCTGGGGCCCAGCCAGGTCAGGAGCAGGAAATGGAGCTTTTATTTGTGAAACTCTGATTCAGTGTCCATCTGCAAGTGGATCTTTTAATTGGATTTTCTTTCTCCTTGTTCTGGGTGTGTTGACTCCAGCCAGGAGGGTTGGTGGGTCCCAGGTGAGCACCTGGTCAGGCTGGAGCATCCCGGGCTGTGTGACTGCAGAAAGGGAGACTGAAGCACCCACACAGCTCCTGCTGCTCGGTCACCATGCAGGCAAAGGGCAGGTGGGAGCCTGGCCATGGTCCTGCTGTGGCTCTGAGCTCCTCAGGACCCTGGCAGGGTGGGATCCCCACAGTAGGTGAGTGCTGGGACAGCTGCTGGGTTGCCAGTATTTGTGTGGAAGCGCACAGGGATGTCCAGCCAGAGTGTGTCTATTGTTTAGGGTGGATGGCATATCCTCAGCAGAGTCTCTGAACGTGCAGCAGCTTTCGCAGTCCTCACACAACAGCCACCATAGGAGGATATAAATGCTGAGCGCTGACAGTGTTCTGAGGAAGAAATAATTATTTAATATGAATTGAATATCTGTGTTTTCCTTGTTCTCCACCTGATTTTATTTAGCCAAATGCCATACAAGTCTCAACAATGGGAACATTTCCACTTCAGCTCTGACAAAAGCCAGGCTGTCTCTCGCTGTAAATCCCGTGCCCTCCACTGAGGCTGTTACAAGGCACTATAAAAATGACACAAAGAACCACACAGGGTGTGAGCCAAGAACTGCATGGGGAGGGGGAAAATAAAACAGTTATGGCCCTATACACTTTCCAAAGAGATTCCTGAGAAGGTGATCCCGGAATGCCTTGCTGTGAGCCAGACTGCGATGATACAGTGTTGTTACTGCTCACAGAGTATCCGGATTTTTAGCATCACAGTGGTGCTTGAAGACCTTGATGATGCTCTGGCCTCATTAAACTCTGCAACCATGTAATAAAAGGCTGGTCTCCTGGGCAAGTCCATACCCTGATCTCGAGCAGAGCAGGTCAGCTCTGAGTCTGGGACATGCTTGGTGAGGCAGTGGCAGTGGTGGCCGGCACTGATGGGATGGATGCTGATGCCATGGGAGGTGGCATTACCAAACCAGAAAGTGATGCTTCAGTAATTAGCACAGGCTGAACCCTAAAGAGTGTTCACTGGAATAAGATAACCTGGGCTCAGAGCACGGGGCTGGGAAGGTGACTCTGAGCTGTGCCCACATCCCTCCTGTGCCCTCTCCTGCCCACTCCAGACACCAACCAGCCCCGGCTACTTGTGGGGACACAGATATTTCTATGTCCTTGCACACAGCTGTGTGCAGAAGTGTCTGTGGAAGCCAACAAGATTCACTCTGGAGCACATAACGCAGAATTATGAGAGTCGTTTGCCAGAGTATTATCTAATCGTGGAGCTAAACTGAGCTCTGTGCTGATGTGGGCACGTTTTCTACATGAGTAATCTGCAAAGATGATGCTCTAGATAAATGTCACCTGATTTTGCTCAGCTTTAATCCCCTTTATTTATCACACTGTTGTACCTGTTTATTATTTTCAGTTTCTCTTCTGGCATTTTACCTCGTGGCACCTGCGGTGTCTGATCCTGCATCAGGACCTCTGGGTGGGGACGGCACGGCTCCTCTGTGTCATTCTCTGCTTTGATGTGAAAAGAAGAGAGGGAATACAGAGAAAATAGATTCCAAAAAACCCTGCACATGTTCTAAAAATAGCACTACAGCTCCTCAGAGTGCTGGCAGAGCAGGTCTCCTGCACCAGTGTTCAGCGGTCAGTGCCACTGTGGGTTTTGCTCTCCCACCTGGGTGTGCCAGTGGTGCCGAGGCCAGTGAGCTGCTCCCCAGGCTGGGGCTGTGCTGGCAGGTTCCCCCCCAGCACTGCCTGTGACAAATCTCACTTCTCCCCCCAGGTGGTCCTTCTCTGGCCCAGCACCTGTGTCACAATGGAAGGCAAAATGCTTGGCTGGTGGGTGTGTGACTTTGCCAGAGGCTGTTTGGGGTGTCCATCCACACCCTCAGGCCAGGCTAGCTGGGAGTTCTGGTATCGAGGGGCTTCCCACCCCCTCAGCTGGGAGGAGGATGCTTGGGATGCTCCCCTGGACCGTGGATGCTTGGGATGCTCCCCTGGACCATGGAGGCAGCTCCACGCTGAGCACTGGTGGCTGTCAGCAGTTTATCAGATATAATGATGCCAATTAGCCCCCACATGCGGCTCCAGCTCCAGGCAGGCTTTACGGCCTGGCAGTGAATCTCTGCCGGGCAGGGGAGCTCAGCCCTTTTCCTCAGATTATTGCAGACTAATCAGCCTGGTGAGACACAGCAGTTTAACACAAGGCTGGGTAGTTTGGGCACAAACACCTCAGTTTGTGGCTGGTTAGGAGCATTGCTTTGCAGGACTGGTATCAATCCTCATTGAAATCAAAGTCCCTTTTGCACATGCTCCAGTGAAGTGGAATTTTGTGCAGAATAAGGTGTTATTAACCCAGGTTTGTGCTTCCCAGCGAGGAATGAGCCCTGCCACTGAAACCATTCCTCACCAGTGAACCCTGTTAAACAGCGATTAGCAGAGCTTCCAGCTCAGGGAAATGCAAACCTGTGACCTTTCCAGCTCTCAACTGCAGTGGCTTTTAAGACATATTTTCTATTTCTCTTCCCAGAATTCCAGCAAACTGATTTTTACAGCTCTTCTCATCAGCTCACCGCTTTTCCACTTCTGTTTTTCTGTTTGTTTCTCCTCTCCCTCTTCCTCACAGCTATTTTGAAACCGGCCTGGGGACCTTCTGACAGCCCAACTTCCCACTGCTCAGATCCAGTGCCAGTGCTTTGCCCCCACATCCCAGTAACTGCCCTGTTGGCTGTGGATCAGCCAGCACCAGAGCCACATCCTGAAATAGGGTAATAATGTCTTTGCATCAAGCCTGAGTTAGAGCAAGGGCAGTGGGGAGAGGAGTGGGGAGGGTGGACACTCCAAAGCTCGGGGATGGTGTGTCCTTGGGAGAGGTCCCATCCTCATCTGCCATGGGGCCCTCTGATTCCTGACAGCATCATGGCTCCTGCCAGGGGAGCAGGACAGACAGACAGACAGATGTGCCAAACAGGGCACCGGAGCTTTCACACAGTGAGTTCCCAGCAGACCTGGCTGATGGAAGCAGTGTCAGCTCAGGTACTGGAGCTGTTCTTGGGGACAAGCTCTTATATCAGAGCAAAAAGCTAACAGCTGTAATTATAAGCTTTAAAAATTCTCAAACTTTGAAATGAAAAGAAAGTTTTAACATAAACCAGAAATCTGTGTTGTAGGTATTGACACAGTCCTCACCCGCGTGCGTTGTCATAAACAAGGACATGATAATTAGATATTTTTAACAGACAAAATTATTTTATTTGCTTCCCTGCCAGTTTCCATGAGCCCATCAGTCATCCCCTGCATAGACAAGATTTCTTATGTTCCCTGACAGGATAAATTATATGGTTCTCATCCAGCAAATCAGCTTTACTGCGCAACATTATCTCTGGCAAAGCGATGGCTGAGAAAATCATAAATTCTGTCCAGGTTTATTAGATCTGTCTTTATTCACATATTTATTTTATCCCAAGCTGAGGTGCATTTTTCCCCTAATTATTAATCATATTAATAAGGATGGAGGGGCTGTGGCTTTGGGTAAGACAAAAGCAGTGATGCTCAGGTGATGATGGACTTTGATCAGAGGGGTGCAGTGAGGTCTGACCATGATGTGGCCTGAAAGCTGGTTGAGACCTTCCAGAATCAGTGTTTTAGAAAATTTCAATTGTTGGAATGACTGATTAATTATTGGCTTCCATGTTTTTCCTGGTGAGCTCCCTGACAGAGTTCCAAAGATGGGCTTTGCAGTGGGGAAAGAGTGGAGTTCCTCCACAACATTCAGGGAAATTGGTGAATCCCAGCACTGATCACCTGAGGCCACCAAAATAAATGCAGGTGTGATGGGATGGAACACTGCAGAGCTGTAAATGTCACTGAGAGTCAAGGACCTGCCATAATATGAAGGACCTGAAAACTAGATTGAGAAGGAAATTGGGAGGAGGGTTGGCATTTAGTGATGATGAGCCTCATCACCAGCCGGCCGTGTGGGGCCAGGCTCTGACACACCCCTGCAGAGCTGGTTTGCAGCCAGGTGAGTCAGAAATCGCTGTCTCACCTGGATGAGGACTCTGTCCAACAGAACTATGCTCACCCTGAGCCCAGGAGCTGCACTGGCTCCAGGTACTGCTGGGACCTGGGTGGCTGAAACCATCGTGGTTTCACGGCCCAGCAGCTTGCACCTCAACCTGTCACAGAGGATCCATTGCCTCCTATCACACACCTGCTCTGACAAAGGAAACAGCATTTTCCAGGTATGGTATGGCCCTGGCACAAGGCAGAAACCACAGCTGAATTTATTAACTGAGTGAGCCAGCTGGGTGCCAGGGGCTGAGGCATTTTTCACATCACTTGTGTATAAAATGGTTGGTGTAATTCCCCATCCTTTTATTCTCCTGGGCTCGTCAAAAGCGCTGAGAAATGAGGCTGGAAATGTGGGCTGGGGTGAGCGAGGCTGAGTTATTGTGGAAGTTATTGATTGAAGAGTGGGAGCAATAGCATTAAAGCTTGGATCTCCTTTATTCTGTTAGCAAGAGGAAACAACATTTTCTTAAACCGTGAGTCAATAAATAATTGTTTGTGACTTTTTTCACCTTTTCTGATGATGGTTTTATGTGGCTCTGAGGCATTTTTGGAAGGAGCACAGCTTTCTTGGCCTATGGAGCAGTGAAAGCTTTCAGATCATCAGGTTGGTTGATCTGAAAAGGAGGAGCCTGGGTGCTTTGAAGGAAAGCAAATTAACCAGCCACAGAGGACAGGAGTGATGGGGAGCACAGGTGTGGGTTGGATCCCACCTGCTGAATCTGGGTTCTTCTGCTTTCTGCCAGGGCTCTATGTTGATGTGCTCTCTCCAACCTTGGAAACACTGGAGGAGCATCCAAACCATTATTTCAAAGAGCAGCAATTTGTAAAGTGTAATTTATCCAGGAAATTAAAGACTCTGCAGAGATTTCTATGGAGGAGCAGATTATTTACTCCTTTGTTCAGTCACATTAAGCTGATGAGGAAGGAGCAGGAGCAGTCCTGCAGGGTTTTCATTTTATTCAGCACTCGCCCTGGGTTCTGGGACTGGCAGCCCAGAAGCCATGGGGCTGTTTCTCTGCCATGGCTGCTCTCCTGACACTTCTAAGGAAGTCCTGCTTCTTCCAGTACAAGAGAGTTTAATTCTGTAATTAAATTAAACTTTCACTTGGAGCTAAAAAAATTTGCTTTTCAAGAATGTAACTCAGAAAAGAACCAAATTCTCTTATTTCATCAACTCCCCCAAAGTGAAGAGTAAAACCATTTACTGTGATTAAATTAATCACTGAGCAGAAATTTGTGTGTAATCGGCTGCCGCCAGACAGTCACTAATGATTTAAGGTATTTTACTCTCAGGGTCAGCAGTTCCTCACCCCTTCAGGCTGGGATGAAGGGGCTGTCAGGCTCCTTGCAGCAAAGTGTCTTGTTAAATGAGAGAGCAGGGGGTTTAGGAGTCAGGGTTAGAACAGGCTGGAACAGTTTAACTGTGAGAAGCTGGGGACATGGGGCACGGTGGGTGAAGGGCATGGTGGGGTCCCTGGCCATGCTGAGGGCTGTGAGGGAGGATGGACAGGGTGTGCAGGGCCAAGGGAGCAGCTGTTTCTCAGCTGCCCAGCAGGGATGGGACAGATTCCCTCAGCAGTTCTTTGCAGCCTCTCCTGTGGTTACAGCGGGTGCTGTTAACATCAGCCACGGAAAGGCCTGTCATCTTGCTTTCAAGGAATAATGTTCTCCTGCTTCTCCTAAGTGGCATTGTGGGAGATAAAACTGTTTCTCAGAAAGAGGCACAAGATCTGAACTGACATTCCCTGAGAAAATGAATTCTGTGGCTAATTTCCCAGTGTGCAGGTTGAGCTGAACAGTCAGTCAATGATCCTAACACAGCGCTCTGGTGTTCATTAAGCTCCAGCTTCAGTTGCTTTGTTCTTGCCTGTGTTACACCTAGAGAAAGCTGTGACCTTGGTAGTGGGAGCCCAGGGGACTGGAGGGGGTATTTGGGAACTCATGGATTTGCTGGTTTGGTTTTGTGGGCATGCTTCGTTTTTGAAACAAACCCCAAATCTTGTGGGGCAGAGGAAGCAGACCTGGCTCTGCTCAGTGTTCCCCTCAAAGCTGCCCAGCTTGCTCACCTTGGCACAGCTGAGCCCACAGGGAGGTGATGGAGGGAATGATCACCTGACAGCCAGCCTGTGAGGTACAGAAATAATGCCACTGAGTCTCTCGTTATCCATTTGCATGACAATAAAAATAATTATTTTAAAGCAAGTAACCAGTCATTAAATCTCTGGATACCAATCGGGAGGAATTAACTCGGCATTAATGGGGATGCAATGTGCCATTAGTGCGGGTAGAGAGGTAAGAATTAAGTCGTTGAATGAAGAGTAAGAGATGGGTATGGAGGCTGTAGTGGCAGGAAACAGCTGAGTGTCAGTGCACCTGAAAGAGACGTTCGGTGCCAAGGTTTCACAGAGCCCCCAAAGCCAACATTTCGTGGTTTCAGACACATTCCTGTGTAGGATCCCTTTGTCCTGGCTGAACTCATGCCTGGAGTGAAGGGGAACTTTGCTGGAGAAGAAATTGCTTCTGGATCCGAGGGTATTTGTGCACTGGAAACTGCCCGCAGAGCAGGAGCAGCTCGCTGCTTTGGCAGGCAAATAATCCTCTATTTCCATCCTAATGAAATGCTCACCTCCATTCTAAAGTCATCCTCATCATCATGTTCTCTCATTGTACTGGAGCACAATCACAGTTTCAAAGGGCTTGGATGAAGCCGATGAGAGCTGGATGGGGGATGTTTTTCTCCCCGACAATAAGCGTTGTTAAGGCTTTTGTGTGCAGCTCCTGGCACCGAGCAGGTAATCTCCATCCTGACGTGCAAAGGAAAGAGAAAATCCGTAGAGGCCATTCCTGCCCTATAGATTGCAAACGCTTCTTTCCCCGAGGGGTGCAGAGTAAATGCTGGTCCCCCAGTGACAGGTAGGCGTGGAGCTGCCCCTCGGATGGAGGGGCACGATGAGGGGTCCCGCAGCAGGAGGGGATGCTCAGGGAGGGGGATGCTCAGGGAGGGGGATGCTCAGGGAGGGGATGCTGGGGAAGGAGAAGGCTCTGGGAGTGGGGAAAGGAAGTTCACTGATGGGGCCAGTCAGTGCTGGCAATGGTAGAATTGAGCAGGGAAATTGCTGAAAGGATCTGCTCTTCCTCTGGTGAAATGAGGGGACCCCAGATCTTGTCTTGGGCCATCTCATAGGGTCTCCTCCCCCAAAACATTTTGGAGAGTAATCCAGGATCCTTTGAAATGATCCTTTGAATTTCACTGGCTTTTCTTGAGGCCCAAAATTAAGTCCTAAAAGTCTGCATGCTTTGATAACTGGGATGGAATAGGATGGGATGGGGACTTCTGTCTTACCTTTAGAAACAATCAAAAACTACAACATGAGTGGTCTTAGGGAAAATTGAATTATTAAAAGAAATTGCTAAGGGACACCATTTCACTGGGCTGCTTAGGAAACAGGTAAATGGGCAAGAATGTAGGTCTCTAATAAAATATTTATGACAAATTAATAAAGCTGAGTAAGAGAAAGAAAATGTTCATCGATTTGGTCATCATTTTCATAGAATTATTTAATAAAAAATAGGAAATACGGTGCAGGGATCCGTTCTTAGATTTTTCTAATGCTTTATATAAGTAGCAGAGAGTTTTCTTTCTTTCTGTTTATATTTAGATCAACCTCCAGCATCAGAGGTAAAATCATTTTGCTTAATTTTAGAAGCCCCTTAATTTCTTCATTACTTCAGTAGCATTTCTCCCTAGCCCCACGGCCTTCAAGCCCAAGACAGTTGACTAAAGACAAATTAGAGCCCGTGCTTCCTTTGTCTGCTCTAATGAGTGGCTGCCATTACCCTTGCGATGCTTCCAGGACTGTGAGCTCTTAAATGCCTGTTTCCAATAAGGAAGATATAATTTTAGTTTTGAATGTTTAAAGTTTAATTACACAGTAGCCCCTCTGCAGATCTTCCCTCCCCTTGTTTGCAGGTCGATGCTTTAAAATAGCTGGGGGTGGATGAGCTGGTTTGTGTCCCCTGGCACCTCCTGAGGGTCTGTCCCTGCCTCTGAGGTCCCACCTGGGTGATCTGGGGGCAGCATGGATAGCATTTCTGGCCAGGTTCTTCTTTGGGCAGAGGGCTCCCAGGGCATCTTGTGATTTTCAAGTCATCTGAATGCCCAGTAACTTCCCTCCCCACTCTTCCCTGATCCCAATGCACAGCAAACCCCAGCAGTGTGAGCTCAGGGCCCATGAGGGTCTCACAAGTCAGATAATCCGTGTTAAAACATGCCAGCATGATGCATGTTAATAAAAGCAACTTTAATGCTTAAATCGGTGCATTTTTTAACAGTTATTTTTAAAATACTGATGCTTTTCATTTGGCAACCCTCAGGTCCCCCCTGGATCTCACATTTCCCACTGGTTGATTGATTTCAGCAATTTCCCTATTACAGCAAACCCGGGACGTTCGTATTCCCTGCATGTTTGTGGCATGAAAAAAGCAACTCTGATTTTAAAAATTATTTTAAGCGTTCCTTCATGACCGACCAGCTGCAAAGGAGTAGTTTAAATCAAAATAATGAGGTTTATACAAGTGGATTCTTTTCCCTGCGCTTTCAGTGAGAAACAGCTGAGACATTCCACTGTTCAGGCTGCTCTGCCCTGGTAGCTCCAGGGTCCCATCCTTGCTGCCTTCTCTCCTAGAATTTCAGCTGGGTGCAAACGTGAAGGGACTTCAAGCATATCCCCCATTGGTGTGGGTGGCTCTGGAGGCCACAGCTCATTCAGGGACCTGAGTGGGATTTTCTGGGGGCCACAGCTGGTGCAGGGATGTGAGTGGGATTTTCTGGGGACATGGCTGGTGCAGGGATGTGAGAGATTTTCAGGAGCAAACTGAGAGTCCTCCCACCTACAGTAATGAGTTGTTGGAAGGAACAGATCCTGGAAACCCTCAGTGCTGTGACCTTCCTCCTCCAGCTGTAAGAGCAATTAATTGTCTGTTAGAAGTGGCAGATCCTTCTGAAGGACCATTTTGCTGGTCATAATAACAGTCATTGGAAAAGGAGAGGGAGAGTCCCCACTGGTACTGGTGAGTCACACCAGATAATTTCTCTCAGGTCTGAAGCTGACTGGAAGGAGGGATCATATCTGTAAGCCCTGGCAACCCACAAGGCTCCCAAAGCTGCAGTGGCCACCCCGGGGTGAGAGGGAGCAGTGACATGGTGCAATGTGGTACCAAAAGGTTCTGTTTGGTTTCCCTCTGCAGAGCATCGGGATGTCATCATTGGGAGTGCAGGAGGACCCCAGGGAAGGCAGAGAGATGTCCTGGTGATGGTGGTGCAGCCCTGGCAAGGGGTCACATGCCCTTGGGGAGGTGCAGGCTAGCTCAGACATGGTGAAAACAGTGTTCAGGGGGAAAATGTTCCTTCTGGAGAAAAGCAGGCAGATGGAAGAAAGGATTTTGGGCTTCTGCAGAAAAACCAGAGTCTTCAGGGGTTTAACACATTGCTTCTGCTTTGTCTTTCCCTGCAGAAATAGCTGTTCCCAGCAGTGGGAATGGCATCACAAATGTTGAGTTGCCCCTTTGCTGGCAGAGGGTTTGTTGTCCCAGTTGAACTCCTCGGCAGAGATGTTCCTGCAGGAGCTCTGCACCGGTCTGGGTGTCCCTGGTGTGACCAGACCTGGCACAGGGAGCAGTAGGTGTTGTGACAGCCTCATCCAGGGGAAAACACTCCATAAAGTGTAAGGCTAAAAATAGGAAACCTCTCTCCATCTGTGCCATTGCATTAAGAGAACAGACAGCAAACGAGGCATAAACTGCTCAGTTGGTGGCTGCAGGTGACAGGGCAGCAGGAGGAAAGGGAAAGAGCTGGGGCTGTTCCTCATGCTGGGTTGGAGGGGCCAAGGTGCTCAGCAGGATGCACCCACCAGCCCGTCAAAAGCACTTCAGGGGCATCACTTCAATGAGGTGGACCCAAGGTCTCATGAATGCAGGGGCCAGTGGTCAAGCCCCATGGCCGGCACTGCCAGAGCCCCTGCACTGGCTTTGCCCTCTGGGCTTTTAAATCCAGTTCTGGAAGGGGTAGATGGGGTTGGACATACAAATAGCTGGAGCTGTGGGAGAGACAGGGTAATAGATGTGATTATTTTTATGAATGATGGGCAGGAGACTTGATTTCCATGGGTGACACTGTACAATCTGCCAATTCCTCGCAAACCCGCTAAATAAATCTGTATTTTGTATACAACTTAATTTCAACTTCCCAGCTCAAATGTCTGTGTTTATTCCTGGCAGAAAGCACTATTTGTAGTTTCCAGACAATGGAGCTCATAATTTTTTCACACCTCCTGGTGCAGGTGACAGCTCACGCATGGAGTCAAATTCATTCTCACACTGAGCACAAAGCTGAGGTTTTAATGCATCGTGCACAAATATCACATCAAAATAATCCTACAGACAGAAGGATCATTCCCAATCCCAAATCACCCTCTTCATGTCCAGTAACAGGACAGGAATGTGTGGCAGTGAGCCCACAGCCAGCCCAGCTCTGTAATTTCCTCTTGGACAAGCTCCTTTTTACTGAATCCCAGGAAGCCTCGTTATGCTAATTGCTATTTTGCACTGAGTTAATTTTGCAGTGTTGAGCTCTAAATGAGGCTCCCCAGGCCATGAGGCACCCAGTGCATGTGCTGGGCAGTGCTGGGGATGCAGTGAGATGGTTCTTTGGCTCATGTGACCCTGTCCATCCCATTGGTGCCCCTGGATGCTGTCACTGAGCATCACCAAGCACCAGCTCACTGATCCCACTGATGAAGGTGACTTCTCCCTCCATCTGGGTGCAGGGAGCTGAGGCCTGGGATTCAGGATCCTTGCTGAGAAGTCTTTGAAGCCCCTTAAGCTTTAATATTCTTTGATGTGCTGTAATTGCATTTAGTCAAGTTTTAGGTGTATTGTAATGCTATTGATTGTTAATAACAAAGCTGTGGCTGCTTAATGCCGAAAGATGATTCATTGTCAGTGGGAGCAGAAAGTCCGGGGGCAAAGTATTATTTTTGACATACAGTAATTTCTTCTAGCAGGATTATTTTTCATTTTTTCTTACCAGCTCTGTGTTCTAGAGGCCGATGAGCAGGTGGGCTCCTGGGCACGGTGACCCTGTGTGCCCATGGGAGCAGGAAATACCTTCAGAGCTCCACTGCCACCCATGGGCTCCTCTGGTGAGCCTGGGCTTTGGCTGGAGCTGGAGAGTTAAAGCCCCTCCTCTAAAAGGGTGTTTGTAGCAAGGTGGGGGTCAGTCTTTTCTCCCAGGCACCCAGCGACAGCATGAGAGGAAACAGCCTCAGGTTGTGCAGGGGAGGTTCAGGGTGGACATCAGGAGGAAATTCTTCATGGAAAGGGTTGTTAAACATTGGAATGGGAAAATACTGCAAGACATGGGCTGTGAGGGACCCACCAGCTGTGGGAAGGAGATGCTGCTCAGGCCTTGCAGCTTTGATGGAAAGTCTGAGAAAGTGGCAGGGGCAGCCCCAGGGACGGCAGCCAGGTCAGGATGTTGGGATGTTGGGTGCAGGGGAAGATACTGGGCTGTGGAGCAGCTTTCAGCTCCAGGATGAACCTGGGGCCACGCTGGCAACACAGGTGTTTGTACCTGGATGTGAGCAGGGAGGTGTGATGAGCAAGGCCTCGTGGGGACTTGTCACATATATAATGGTGATGAAAACCTGGTGGTTCCCTCATTCTTCATCTCCCCATATATGTCCCCTTTATTGGTTAATCCTCACAGTTAACAAAATAGAAGTTTTTGATTAGGTTTTAGTTCACAGATTACTTATGTGCAATGTAAAGTGTATTAAAATGTAGTATACTTTTAAAAATTAGATTTTTTTTGTGATAATCCATTCAGCTGTAAATGCATTTCAGTCACACTGAGAAGATGAAAGAGCCTGAGCCACCGCATTACTGTAAGTAATCAGGCTGGAGGCTAAGGGGGCTTTCTTTTAGCTGACAAATGGAAGGAATAAATAACCTGGACACTAAAAGTTGCATTAGGCAAATAAACATTTCCACAAGAATTATGTGTGACATTCAGGGGAAGGCAAATAAACCTTGACTTAAGGAAAGCTATCAAACCTTGTGGAGAATTAAATAACGGGAAATCATTATGTAGCATTTGCAGCAGGTATTGGAGACTCTCTGTTCTTTGGGTACTACTGGAAATGTGGTGTGTTTGTAACCATGGCCAGTCAGTACCTGGTTCTGAGCAGAATGAGTGATTTGGTTTCATTTGAAACACCTTTTATTGGGTGTCTGGGTTTGTTGCTTTCCTCTTTCCTGTGGCTTCACTTTTTTGCAAAATGAATCCTTGCTTAATTTCTGATTATAAGAAGTTAATCAAATAACTTGGAGATGATGGCACCATGAGCCCTGCCTGGGGTTGACCACAGCAGAACACTGTGGGAACATTCAATTCCAGCAGCAAACATCATGGTTTTCAATTTAGCTGATGATTCTCGTGGTTGGTTTTGTGTCGTGTCTGCTGCACTGTGCGTGTTGGACGGTTTCTCTCAGCAGCAGCCACAGTGTTTTGCCAGTTCTATAAAAAAAGGCCATTTTTCTCTGAGAGCACTTTCTATTTACTGATCCAGTGGAGCAGATTGGGATCAAAACCATGTTCTGAGAAGTAATTGATATAATCAGCTGCACAGGGCTCAGTGTTTGTGGTAGAAGTGTTCTTGGTAAGGCACAGGAAACACACTGGGATGATATTTGGTGAACAAGAGTTTAGCCCTGAGCAGGGGACTATCAAGAGAAATTCCCTCTCTGTTGTCTTCTTCTGCAGGAGTTTTTTATTCTGGCATCTCCAGGTAACATCAGTGACCTCCAGCATCCTGGCAGTGTCAGATGTCCTGGCAGTGTCCAGCCCTGGGGAGAGAGATGGGGCTCCCAGACACACTGCAGACTGCCAGGTGTGCTGGTGCCTTCCATGGCTTGGCAGAACAAGGTGTTCATTGAGAACGTCCCAGAGGGAGACATGAAGGAGGCAGCATTGTGGGAAGGTGCTGCAGAGCTGACGTGGCAAGAGTTGTCACCTTTGCCTTCTCCTTGCTGCAGCCTCGGCTGTGTCCTGTCTGAAGCAGAGCGTCCTTCCTCTCCAGAACATTCCTGAGAAAGGGTAGAGGTTGGCAGTGAGGGTATTTAAGGTGCTCTCTCGCCTTTGAAGTGCTGCAGGAGAGTGCTGGAGATGGAGCAGAGCCGCGGGATGAAAGGAGGAGGCAGCTGCTCCAAGCTCAGGCAGCTGCCGCAAGCTCAGGCTCCTGAATGTCTTTCCTTGACTCCACACATGCTGTGCTGCTCTGCTTTGCCAGGGCCCGAGGAACGTGGTGTAGCTGCTGGCTATTTATTTTCCCCATGTGTGGGGTGAAGAGATTCTGTGCCACGGAACTCGGCTCTAGAGATTGCTTTAAATTAATCAATTAGGAAAAACGAGCTGTGTGATGTAAAATGTCCTTGCTCCATGCGAGTCTTTTGAACTATTAGTTCTCTTGAGGAGATTAATTATGAGCATACAGAGCTAATGCCCTTTTAATGGAATCAGTTATTCAGTTTAAGGAGTCCCGGGTACTGAGCATGCCGGCATTAGATATTCATTGTGTAAGTTCCAGATCAAACAGGAGAGGATCAAGCTGATCAGGGCTCTTTACTCTGCCGAGCTGAGCCACACGTGCTGATCTGAGGTGAGTCACAGCCTGGGAGTTGCTCTAATTGTCTCCTCTGTATGTGATTCCAGAAACTGGCTTTTAACCTGCAGTAAAAGGGTTATTTACAAAGTGCATACATTTGCATCTCAACTACTTCTCTTTGGCTTATTGAAACCTGGAGATGAGCTCTTGGCTTCTGCTTGCTGCTGAGTTGCAGACAAATTTCTCCCTGCATCCTGCACAGCTTTTTCTGCTTCTCATTCTAACCTGGATCATCCATTTTTAGTGTCTGTGTTTTTAGGTGCCCATTTTAAGGCAGGAAAGGCCTAAGCTCATGCAGCTCCCAGCAGCCTCATTAGTAATTGGGACAATTAGGGCTGTGATGTGCAGACGCTCCAAATTGCAGCACCAAGAGCAAATTCACTTATTCAGCAGCAAATTGCAAATGGGAAGCTGAAGGCAACTATCTCTGAGATAATTCTAGAGGGAAGGAGGAGATCTTTCCAGAATATCTGAAGTCCCTCTAGGACTCTTTTAGAAAGGCATACTTGGGGCAGAAAGGGTTTATTAGGTGGGCTGGGGGTGTGAGAGGGAAAGAAGGGCTAAAAAGCTTGGGAGTCTGATTATAGTACCACGTTTTTTGAATGGATTCAACCCAGAAAGCTTGTTTTCAGTCTGGCCCCAAACACAGGTTTCCCAGTGAGTCGATACCTTTTTTTTTGCAGGCCAGTCTACTCAGACTTATCAATTATCAATCTGACTGGTAGCACAGCTTTCTCACTATTGCAGCCAGATCTATGTCCAATGTTATCCTTTCTCCATGGTAGAAACAAAACATTTGCTAAACCATAGAACATTCATTAGCACACGATGGAAATGACCCAGTATTTTGGTTTCCCACTTGCCTAATTAGTTTTTGCAGATTAGCAAGTAGAACAGCTGAACAATCAATTGGACATATTAATCAGGCCTATTTTGGAAGCTTTAAATAGAGAATATGTTTCGTCTCTTCTTTCATTTAGGATATAATGGCTGGTAAATGGACACACACAACATAAATTACACCCTCTAACAAGATGAGAGGAGAAAATGGGGAAGTCTAAATAAGGAAAGCTGGAGCATTTATTGGCAACTCATTGAGTTCCAGCCTCTCAAGCTGGTGAGCAAGGGATGCTGAGCCCCAGCCTCACCACATGCCCCAACTCCATCCTATCACTTTCCCCATTGGACACATTGGTGAGAGCTGGTCCAATGGACTGTCCAAGAGCTCCTTCTCCCTCTCAGGGCATGTGACAAGTGGAAGGGAAAAACCCCAGTGGGAACAAGAGAGACATGGTGAGATGGGAGGTCTGGATAACCATACCAGGAACAGTTTCTGGTGGAAACATCCCAGCCTGTGCCTCCATCTCTGCACAGGAATGGGTTTCCTTGTGGGATCCCAGCTAGATCTGTCCCCACCTCCTTCTATGGAGGCTGGGGAATAGGCAGCCATGGCTTACATTTCACTGATGCATTTCTTAGAAAAAAGCAATGGTATCCAGCCAGGATTGCTGGCAGCTGCAAGTGGGGAGGAGGTTTGAGATTCTTTGTTCTGCATGTGGCCATGACACCAGCAAAGTCTTCTCTAAGCATCAGAATGGCTGAGCAGGGTGGGCTGATGGTCATTGTGCAGCTCAAAGTTAAACTTAAGAGTGAGGTGCCTGACTTGGGCGGGAGGGAGGGGAAGCAGACGGTGTCTGTGTGCCTGCAACTGCCGGGAGAGCTCTGGCTATCAAAGGAGCAAGGTCAGATGAGAGAGAGATCTTTTGTGGCTGAAAACCTCTTCTATTAGATCCCTAACACTGCAGCTAAGTCATACGTGAGCAGTGCTGCTGCCTGTAGGTGTGAGGCAGACACAGAGGTACGTTTGATACATTATTCCTATTTGCAAAGGTTCAATAAAAAATGTGTGGGTTGTTGCAAATTATTTCTCCCATCCTTCTTGCAATGAAGTTAACAGCTGACTGCGTTCAAATGCATCAGTTGTATAAATTCGTAGGGCATTTTCATGTTTCAATCTAGTTATGTATTTCTAGTTGACCAAACATGTTCAAATTACCATTAACTGCAATCCTATCACTTGGTTCACTGAGCAGAAAGGCAATATCTGCGTTTTAAACCTTGCAGAGCTGAGGCTGGAGGCAGAGGGAGAGGAGAGGAAGGAGGAGAGAGGGAGCACAGGTCTGAGCTCCCTCCCAGCAAGATGAACATGCTGTTGTGTTTTGAGAACCACCTGGGCTCACCAGGGCCGTGCACCTTGTCCTGTGCCAACGGTGACCCCCATCCCTGTGACACAGCCCGCAGCTCATCCCCTCTCCTGGCCTCACAAGGACCTTGCTCCCACCTTGATGGAAGTTTCATGCTCCATCCCTGGTTAGGCAGGGGTTATCCCTGGGCATCATGTGATCCTGAGCAGGGCCATCCAATCTCTGGGACCCACCTGCTTTGTTTCAAGGATCGAGGCTGCTCAGCCTGTTCCAGCCATGGGTACAGAAACAACCACCTCCCTTTCACGGAGGCTGAAGCCCAGCTCCCAGCCTTGGTGCTGGAAGGCTCCAGCAGCTCTCTCCAAGCAGGGCCTGGCTCTGCAAGTCCTCTCAACCCTTTCTCAGCCAGAAAACTCCTCAGGGCTGTATGCCAGGACACCACACACTCCCCTGCCTGTACTGACACTCAGCAGCTCTTTCTTTGCCCAATGCTGCTTAGGTGTAAATGCAAAAAACAGGCTGGAAAACAGCTTTTCCTGAGGAGATTAACATAATCGAGAATAACCCCTGAAAGCCAATTAAGATGAGAACAAAGGTCTGTAAGACAAGACCTGTGAGACAGGCATGGGGCAGCATCTCCCTGGGTGGGAGGGGGCAGTGGGATGGTCTCCCCTCGTGGGCCCTGAGCAGGGCAGACTTTCAGCAGGTTCAGTGCCATGTCTGGCCTGAGCAATGCAGGGACACATCTCCTTGTATTGCTTCCCTGCCTGGCTTGGCTGCTGCCTGGATCCCTGCCTGGCTGGTGAAGGGCAGTAAGTGCTTTTGTGAATGGCCTCGTTTCCCAACGTCCTTCTGAAGGGTCTTGGGTGCTCCGTGAATTGTTTAATATCCCATTTAGGTTTTTAAAGCTGCTGCATCCTGCACGAGCTGAGCTTAAATGAGCCTCTCCCATGGATAAATGCCTCTGCAGAGCCAGGCCTGACTGTCAGATCAGTTTAACCCTCCCCTCTACCATCCCGCAGTGTCTTATTCTCCATCACCCCAATGGATCTGACTGACACCAGATGTTTTATCTGCCTGTACCCACATATCCCACATCAGCAGCACATGTCAGGCTCCTTGCTGAGGATTTCCTTCACTGGGGTGACCCTGTGGCAGTACCACATGGGCAGGAACTAAATCTTGGGACAGATTACAATGCAAGAGCAGTGGCATTGCTTCCCCTGGCACTGGTGGCAGCATCAGCCTGACCCACATATGCTTTTCCCAGTGCTTGAATCCGAGTGTTTGCATGAGTGGAGCAGCCATGGTGGAGTGCAGCCCATCCTGTGACACAGAACAGACATTCCTGGCTCTTCCTAAGTCCCACAAGGCAAAAGAAAAAAGGAGAAATGGATGGAAATGAATGTTAAAAGTCTCAGTGTGTAGCACATTGGAGATCTATCTGAATACTGCTGCAAGGAAAATGAGATGTGGTCTGAAGTCAGCATGAATGACATCGGAATTACCTTAAAAATTCACCATATTTTAATAACTGTAATACAGGAGAAGCGTTTTTCACCTGCAGTTTGGCATTACCACCCTGCTTTGCAGGAGCAGCTTCCTGTGCTGCTGGCAGCCCATAGGGCAAATTATTAGTCAAAACTCTTTTCATTGATAATGCCATTTGATGCTAAGCCGAAGTGTTCTGCTCCAGCTCAACTGGAGCTCCCCCTGTGTTAAAAAAAACCCTTCCTGCAGCATGGGAGTGTGGAACGGGCAGCGTTTCGGGAGCACATCCCGGACCACAGGTCTGGATCCAGCAGAAGAGATGGGAGGGAGCCAGGCTGGGGACAGGAGGGAGATCCTGGGTTACTGGGGAAGACGCCAGGAGATTTGTGGATGTGCATGTTGATGACAGTGAAGACGACAGTGGAGGTGAGCCAAGGCAGAGCAGACCCACTTGTGTGTTCCTGATTCCCAAATAAAGGTTTGGGGTACAGGAAACATCAGCAGCCAGAAAGAGGTGACAGCAACTGATAACAGCCCTTACCATCGTGCGTGTCAGCTGGGACATGAAGAGCTGGAGTAATAAAAAATAGATAAAAAAAACATTCCAGGCTGCTGCGAATCCCCTAAATTGCACTCCTGACTTTTAACACCCATCTGCCTGGTGCTAAAAAATCAATTTCGAGCAGGTGGTGACTGGACATGAGTCAGTGGTGGCTGGAAGAGCCGGTCATGGCTCAGTCTCACCAGGACACCACTGTCTGGGTGGGCACTGCCAGCTCCTGCAGCACAGCAGGGTGGTGGAGGGGGCAGGTCAGAGCTGTCAAGGTGGTGGATTCAGGCCAGCCCCACAGCTTGTTCCAGGTGCTTTGGAAGAGCAGGAACAGGCTGATGAGCTCTGGAACAAAACCCACTCTTTGATGTGAGATTTAACCTCAGGTCAGCTGGAAGCTTTCCTGCACCTGGCTGAGGCTCCACGGCATGAAAGATGCTCATCAGACAGTATTTCACCTTGATGATATTCTCTTGTCTCTCTTCTGGCAACCAGCTAAGAGACCCCATTATGGTTATTTTGAGAAGTCAGTTTAACACAGGCTTTTCTCTCGGTTGGCGTATCCCTCCCATGAGACGCTGCCGTCCTCACAGGGACCAGACTCAGAATCTTCATGTATTAGTCATTACCCAGGAAGGAGCTATAAATCTAATGAACATGCCAATGCTTCCTAAAGGTACCAGTAGGTACTTTCAGAGAAATTAATTATCTGTGAAAATCAGATCAAATAAATAATGTTCCCCTGGAATGTCTGATATAATTCATCATTTCAGAGCTTAAGACTAAGGAGGATCACTGGATCATCTGCTCTCACCTCGTTTATAATGTGGGCCATCATACCCAGCAGTGTGTCTGTGAGAACATGTCCCTTGTGTGGTTGACTAAAGCCAACTGGAGTTGAGTGGGGTTGGGCTCCTCTCCCAGCCACAGAGAGCACACCCCTTCCCTGGGAGAACACTCATCTGCTTTAACAACATCCATCTCTTCTCTGCCTGATGTGAACATTCCCTCTAATCCTGCTTCCATCTGTGCCCTTGTTTTGCAGGCACTGCCCAGGAGTGGAGCCTCCAGCTGCCTTTGACTGGTGAGTGTCAGAGCCAGAGAACAGGTGGGAAGAGCCCGTTGGTGGCTGGTGCTCATGGTGGTCATTGCTGCAGAGTCACACCTTTGGAGAAAGGGGAAAAGGACCTCACAGCTTTTATCTTAATTAGTGTCTAGTCTCTGTGCAACTTGACATCTCCATTTAATTTTGTTTGCAATATACATGCAGGGGAGAATGATAATGTAATACAGTAATGATCGTTCCTGAGACAGTCACTTATTCAAAATATTACTCCTGTTTAATCAGTGCAGCCGAGTGATTTATTGACTTGCATAACCAATCTTGCCTGACATCTCACTGTAATTAAAACAGTGACATTCCCCGAGTCCATCACATGTAGTAAATTGTAAAGAGCCATGTCAGGGCGACATTAACACTGATGATTCTCACGGGTGACAGTCAAGTCCCTCCGAGCTGGGCTCATCCTCTTCCTGCTGGTGAGGGCAGTGGTCAGGCAGGAGCTGGAGCTCGGAGACTGCGGAGCCCTGGGAGGCAACAGGGACCACCTGAACACTTTGGTCATGTCCAGCTATGCCAGAGAAGAGGCATTTAGGGCTTTTCCCAGGAATGTTGTGGGGGGCTAAGTCTTTGTTTTTATCAAATGGAGTTGTCCCACGCTTTCTTGATGTATGGAGGGAGGTCAGTGTGAGGAAAAGCTTGGTGATGCTCAGTCTGGACCCCAAAGCTGGGGCAGCAACTGAGAACCCTGAGTGAGCCACTCACTTCATTCCAGGCCTTGGCAGGAGTCAACGAATTCACAGCCTTGGAAGCAGAAGGCGGCAGAGACACAAGTGTTTGAAATGGCATGAATAAATCTGGTGCTCCTGGCTGAGCTGTGAGGAAGGGGAAGGTCACACTCTGTCCCCTGTTCCCCATTCCCTGCCCAAGTTCCCCTGGCAGCTCCCTGTGACCCAGTGCATCAAATCATCCTGACCAACTGATAATTTCACTTTTTTTATTGGAGAGTGTTTGAAAATAAGTTTATTTTTTCTTGAGTCAAATTCCAACAACCAAAACTCCAGAATTCTAAAAGAAACATAGTGGAAGGTGTCAGCTTGTCGTTGAGAAAAGAACAACTGTCAAAACCCAAAGATTTTCTGCCAAAACTTACTGAAAAATGTTGGCTGAAAACTGCAGAGCACAAGAAGCCAGTCCAAAAGAGTCAGTTTGGGTGTTGTCAGCCTTTTTTTGACAAAAATTCTAAATATTTTGAAGAAAGAGGACAGCTTCCAGGAAGTTTTGTTTCCAGAAGCTCCATATTCTGTGGGTTCTGACCCAGAATTCCCTGCTGAGATCTGCATCACTGATGCCCAGACCAATGTGAGCAGTGCAGGAGAAGATCCCTCATGATGTCAATGGAGCTGAGTGGCTCTTCACTGTCCTGGGACCCTCCCTGAGAAGGGACAGGTCAGGTGGAGAATCAGAAAGTCTTCAGTCCTGCTTCTGTTCCTGGGGTTTTATTGTTATGACAATTGCCTGCCCTAGAAGGATGCTCAGAGCTGTACCCAGCATCAGCCATGCCAGACCCTTGCTCCTGGGCAGGGAGGAGAGGGCTGGGGGAGGAAAATGGGCTCTTGCTGTGGAAATGGAAAGTAAAAAGCAGCTGCCTGCAGTGAAACCATCAGCCCCAGGCAGTCAGCTTGGAGAGGGCTGGGGGCGAGGCAGGGAAAGGACACGAGGTGCTGCAGGGCACAGAAAACCATCTGGATGACACTCGGCTCTCACCCGAGGCTCTTATCCATGTGCTGGAGTGCTGTGATGCTATTAAAATCCCAGGAAAGGACTTAACACTCTTGCCTGCCTTTGCTGCTTCGCGCTGAGCCTGTTGAGCTGTAGCAGCCTGTTGTGTGGTAAGATCTTCATATCCAGCAAGGACCAGCCCCATGTGATGGCACAGCCCCCACGGAGAGGTGTGGGTGTCCCCCAGCCTGAGCAGCACTGCTGTCCCTGGCAGGAGCTGTCACCAGCCACAGGTGCCCCCAGGACTGCCTCAGCTCTTTGCTCCTCATCAGGGAATTAGTAAGCCAGTCCAGAACCCAGGTGCCTCTGCAGTTTGAGACCGTTCCCAGCAGCTGCTGTCACTCCTTCTCTGCTTTCTCCAGTATTCCTGCCTCTTTTTCCACACCTGAGCACTGTGCTGCTGGTGCTTGCAGAACATTTTCCCTTGGAGCTTTTTCAAGCCAATGTTTTCCTTCACGGCTTCCTCAGCTTGGAGGTACAGGCTTGGGTGTCTGCTTTTCCCTTGGGGTTTCATGTTCAGGTGTTTATCAAGATAAGGAAAGGGGGATGAAGAATTCAGGGTCTTTGGCCTATAACTTCAGTTAATTCAGAGGAAATCCTTTCTCCTGTTAGGCATGGGAATGGGATCAGAACCAAACCATTTGGCTGCCTATCCAGAGGCATGGATTTCCGTGCTGCATCCCTGTGGGAAGGGGTGACCCCAGCACAGGTCCATAGCAGAGCGTGGTCTTGCTGTGGGCAGGAGATGCTGTTGGCTGCCAGCAAGGGCAGAGCCACATCCCATGGTGTTGGGTCTGGCAGCCCTTGGAGCCACTGTGAAGTTATTTCATGCTTGGGGAGCCTGACAAACAGGAGTGATTTATAGCTCTTGTGTCTGGTTTTCATCGCTGCCAAAGGCTGTGTGTGCCACTCTAGTGGTGGGATGACCTGGTGTGAGCCATGCTCAGAAACATCTGGGGTTTCCATCTTTAAATTAAAGGTGTAGCTGATCATCTGTGTGTTGAGAGGAAGGAACAGGAGCTTGAAGGGGAGGCAAAGGAGTCAAACCCTGCAGTGCCCGTGTGTCTCAGGAGCAGCACACGTGTGTGTGGCAGAGCAGAGCAGCACCACAACAGATGCCACATGTGCACAGGAGAGAAAGCACAGAGAGGTGAGAGTAGGGAGAAACCATCACCAGTGGCTCTCCTTGCCTTGCTGTACCAGCCAAGTGTGTGGCTGCCGTGGCTGCAGGCGGGGAATTGTCCCAGGGGGGAGGCACTGGGGACACACAGAGCCATCGCAGCTCTGGGGCACGCGGGGTCAAAGGAAAGTGTCGCTAAAAGCCTGTCACCAAGCTGCTGGCTCTCGTGGCTGCCCTCATCGCTCCCAAAGCTGTCACGGCAAGGACACCATCGGGTTGGGATGGGGTGGGATGGGATGGCAGGGTTGCAGCCGTGTGTCACTGGCTGCACTTAGGTAGGAGGCATCCACGTGTCCAGCATGGGCACGTGTGACTGGGTCGGGGGCAGAGCCAGTGCCACTGCGACCATGCTGGAGCCCCTGCCAGGCCCTACCCCAGCTCAAGCACGACCTGCACAGTCTGAGGTGTTCTGGCTCTTCCCAGCCCTTGTCCGGGAGGGCACTGAGGTGGCACCTGCTGGGAGGTGGTACCTGCTGGGAGGTGGCAGTGAAAGATACTTCCACCAACTCCTGGAGACAGAGAACTACTAAGCAATCTGTTAGTCCTTTGATGTTCTACCCACTCCGCAGTGTTCATGGTTCGTGTGTGCTGCCGAGCAAGCAGAGGGGGGGATCCTGTCCAAGACCCGGCTCCTGCTGGAAAATGGAGCCTACAAGGGCTCAGCAGCTGGAGGCAAAGGTTTTGCTGTCTGGAAATTATCCCTGCTGAGGAAGTAACATCAGCTCTTTGTTTGAGCACAGTGAGTGTGTAACAGCCGCCCCAGGAGAGTCTCTCCCGGGGTGTAGGCAAGTGAATGGGGGCTCGGGGGCTCACCGGCTGTGGAGCCCCTTCCCCAGCTCGCTGCCCTCGGGCAGAGCTCTCGCCTCCCTCTCATCGCAAGATGCGATTGCCACCTACAGTCCCCGCTCCCGCAGTTCTGCTGGCACCGGCAGCTCCGGCAGCTCTCCCGCGGGCCTGGGCGCTGCACTCCCCTGCTCTGTTAGAGCAGTTTGGGCAATATTTGGGCTCCTCTCAAAGGAACCTCCTCCTCCTGGACATGGGTATTTTCCTCCTGGCTCTCTATGCAGCGCCAGTGCTCCTCCTCCAGCCTGTAGACACTGCCTGACCGCACAGCCCCAGCCCCATCTGTGATTACAAATTAGCAGCCTAATGCTAAATATCTTTTTTTGCCTGAAGATGCTTGCCTAAATCTGATTTTTAATCTGTCTTTACCAGCTGCTCCTGCTGCTGCCCTTTACAATTTATTTTGCATGTGACTTGCACCGGATAAAAAAAATATCTGCCAAATTTCCTCTGATGTCAAACATTCCTTTAACTGAAGACGGTGCTTTATGTGTTCTACAGTGTGAGGGGAGCTCTGCCAGCATAGCGGTCTCTGCTTTTCCTTGGGATTTATTGACTACAGCGAGGTCCTGCTCTAATCTTCTCCTCTCACACCCTGTTTCTTTCCCTAAGAACCACTAAGCTCCTTGAGTCTCCCGTATCATCTCCGTGATGGGCAGAGCTCCTCGCTGGCTCATCCCCTGCTCAATCCCATTGAAGTGCAGGGCAGCGCTCCGCATCCCAATCAGCACGGATTTTTTGCCTTGAATAGCCGGGTTTATGCACGCTCTGGGGGAGAGAACCAGCCTCCTAAAGACTAAAATCCTTCCAAAAGGGATTTTAAGTATTTCAGATAAATCTTACTAATGGTAAATGTAGCTATTCACTCCCAGCTCTTCATACGAGGATTTGACCCTTTTTTATGTTAATGGCAGCGCTCGGTGGATGCTGCTCACTGTCCCCACTGCCTCTCCCTTTCCCTGTTGTTTGCCATCAACCATCCCCAGCCCCTGAGCTGCAGGTACCCACGCCCTGAGCCCTGCCTGTGGCTGAGGGATCACCCATTACATTGGAGAGGAGGAACCAAGGGGACCTTTGCCACTGGGAACTCCTGAGGGTGGTGAGTGCCCAGCGGGGCTGGGCTGCAATTCCCAGCCCAGGGCAGGCAGTACCAGCAGCACCCACTCCAGGGGCACAGGTTTTGTTTGGCCCACTGTGGATGATTTCCAGTTCAAGGAGAGAGTAGGGAGGAATTAGTTCCTTTGGGAACAACAGCTGATTTCCATATTCTGCATTCCTCTCGTCCAGCTGTGGTGGGGCTCCAGGCTCACCAGGCACCCTGGGATGGCTGGTACTGTGTTGGCACACTGGAGGCCGTACCTGGAGTGCATGTGTTCAGGCACACACACACCTCAGCCTCGACAGCGAGAGCAAACTGCTGCGGGTCCATGTGTCTGCTTGGCATTTTGAGTCAGAGCTGTTGTGCAGTGATTTCTTGGGATCCAAGCTTGGAGATGAGCAAAAAATTACATCAAGGTCTTACTAAAGAAAGAAAAGGAGGACTATAAGAAGCCTCAGAAAATGTTCTGGAGGAATTTCTGTTTTGGCATTCCTCCCTCCTGCCTGTCTGAAGCTCGTCAGCAGCTGATGAGCGGTAAATGGATCGGGCACTGCTGTCAGATGCTGGCGGGAGCTCCAGGTTCTGTCTCTCTCTATCACTCAGCTCTGCCAGCCCGATGGAAGCTGAAAAGTGAAAATCTTGAAGCTGTTGCCTTCCCTTCCCAGGGCTGAAGGGAAGCCCGGGGGAGCACCTGGACAGAAATTACCTCCTCGCACCTCGCTCTCTCTGGAGGCAGCTGTTGGCAGAGTGAGCTTTTGCCCTGGGATAGCCCCAGAGCCACATCAAAGCTCAGGGGCTTTCCATGGCTCACAGGTTTCCTGGGGGAACTTTGGGGTACTGAATGTTGAGGTTTCTGAGGACATTCTGCCTCTCTCTGTAGGAAGCACATCCCTGCTCTTGCAGGAGCTGTGCACACCACAGGCAGATGCTGCTCTGGGAGCACTGGTGCAGGCTCTGGTGGGAGAAGATCTGGATTCCAAACGAGCTCCCATGGAAAGCAGCCCCGGGTGGCCCAGCAATGGGCCAGGTGTTCACAGGTAAGTCCTTCAGAGTCCAAGAGAAGCCTTGCAATCCGAGTCCCAGCCATCCCCTGGGCTGTGAGCAGCTTTTGCTGAAGCAGGGTTGCCTTCCCTGATTGCTAATTTAGATTTTCCTGCCATCCCACACAGTGGAATCAGGGGAAATAAAATTACAGACTTATTCACTCTTTTTGTACAGCTGATGTACTGATTACCTGTCAATCACAGAATTGCATTAACATCTGACAGTGTGTGCATAACAATTACCCCCATCAAATTAAGGAAACCTTTCACACTCAGAGACACAGAGAGGGAGGAAATTCAATCAGCGTAATTAGTTCAATCAGAAAAGATCTTCTTTTCATCAAGAAGGGGAAAAATGTAGAGCAAGAGCAAGGTGGGAGCCAGGTATGGCTCAGGGCTGAGAGGGTGGCTCATGCACTGCAGCGGTGCCTGGTCTGCCGTGGCTGGGCGTTTGGATTCTCAGCTGTGAGTGCTGAGGGCTCCCCAGGCTCTATGCTTCCTCCCTAGCCCAGTTCCTCCTCTCCTGGCTCCCAGAATCTTTTTCTGTGGTTTCTAAGCGAAAAGGCTCTGACTCTCAGGCTTTCCTGCCCACCTGCAGGGAGGTGAGGAAGGAGAAGGTGGGTTCCCACCCCTTGCCCAGCTGTTCCTCCCCTCCACACCCCATAACAGGAACTGGAGGAGGGGTGTAAAGGGATGGGGGATGTGGAGGCTGCCTGAGCAAGGTGGGACCAGAGTGGGGTGGAGGTGGCATGTGCTGGCAGGAGGTTTTGTTTCATATTCCATGTGGGCAATTATTAATGCTAATTCCTAACAGCAAAAACATGAGAGAGGAAGGAAAGCTCCATTAGCAAGGGTGCAAATGCAGCTTGAGTGGTGCTGCTGGGTGATGGTGAGTGTGCTCCCAGCTGAGGTGGGATCGTGTGGGGGCCAGGGCTGGGCAGGTCCTCCCCACCACCTTCCTCACTAGTGTTTGAAGCAAACACCAATGGTAAGGAGAGGGCAGGGGAAGCCTGGGGTGTTGGATCCATCTCTTCTTCCATCTCCCTCCATTAACCCAGTTACTAACCTGAGCCTGAGGTCAGGCTTGAGGTGATTTTACCCAGTGATCCGAGAAATGTCATGAAGTGGAAGGAGAAAGGGAAGGGATGTGGAGCTCCATGATGTCTCAGCACGGCCAGCAGAGTGACAAAAGGAGACACTGGCAGTAGTGCATGAGACAGGCACATGTGCCAAATGACTCCTGAGCTTTTGTTGAGTTAATTATTTTGCAATTCAATTCAAGTTGAAAGGCAAAAGTGTTTGTGCTGCAGCCAGCAGCTCTGGGGGAATGAGCTGGAGCAAGGGCAGGTGGTCTGGGAGGTTTTCTCGAGCATCAGCTCTGTGCTTTGTGAAGGTTTTACCCCTATGAGGCCCCTCGTATGAGCAGGTCCTTTTGACACCTGCTGTGAGCCATTTCAGAGTCACCATCAGGGTCAAACGCCCTGGGAGCCCCTGGGTCATGCTGAGCTTTGTACAGAATCTTATGTGCCCGAGCTCCCTGCTGTTTTAGGAATACTCCAGTGTTGGAGGTGAGGTTTAAAGCAGGTGGGGGTGGGACAGAGTTTCCTTTCACTGGGGACATTTTTGAGTTATTGCAGAATGCTGTTGAAGGCTCTCACGTGAGAGTGGAGAGGGATGCAAAGCTGGGAGGGAATAGGACCGTAGCCAGTCCTCACTATGAGTGCTGTCAGCCTTAGGGACAGTGAGTGAAGAACAGGCTGCTGGAGAGGGTGTGGGCTTCCTGATTTCTCACAGGGGCAATGAGCACCTCCAAGACCAGCAGCGTGAGGCAGGCAAGTGCCCCCTCGCTCTGTGTGTTGCTGGAATTCTGATGTGCTCATTGTTACTTTTCACATCCCAGCTCCATGATGATATTAAGCCCAACTTTGCAGAACTGTGCAGGAGACTGGAAAGACCTGGTCCCCATCCACCAGCAGATAAACATGGAAAACAGGGACCTGCTGCAGGAGGAAGGAGAGGCACAGGTAGCTGTGGTCTGTTCCCATGCCTCTTCTCTCTGAGTGCAGGTGGATGGTACAAAGTCAGGTTCATTTTCTTTTCCCAAAATATGGTCTATAAATGAATAAGCAAGTAAATAAACCCATCCTCTCTCAGCAGTCTTCTTGCCATCTGCTTTCCATTACCAGCTGGCATCCACCCAGGAGTTTATATCTCCCTTTTGCTCCAGAGGATCCAAAGCATCCTGCAAACTCCAGGCAGTGTTTGGCTCTCCTTTACACCTGTGTATGTGTAGAACAACTCAGAGCTGACTTGGTCCTTTGAGAAGCTGCTATTAAGGTTATTTAGCTGCCCACTGATTTGACCTGTCCCTGGGGAGCCACACAGCAGCTGCCACCCCAGTGGCCCAGGGTAGGTGGTGTCAGGCTGTGACCTGCTGTCACCCATCCCACTGCCCTCACCTCGCACAGGGGATCTGTGCTGCAGGATTCACATTCCAAAAGAATCCACTTCCTCCATGCTGGGCACAGGGGGTGGAGTGGGAGCATTCTCCAGCTCCTTGTGTCCCATGCCTGTGCAAGAACTTCCCTCAACTCCACGTCCAGAATCAGCCAAGAAGGAGCGGAGCAAGGAATTAGAAACAAATTGTGAACAGATGTTGGTCAGAACAATAAGGAATGTTTGGGAGGCCCACCAGGATAGATGGATGAGGCAAAAAAAGCCTCGGGCTCATCTGAGCAGCAGCTGCTGACCTAGAGGGATCCACACAGGGAGGAGAAACCAGCCTGGATAGAGAACTTGTGCTGTGCAGGTTCTGCTCCCTGGGGCCGCCCCTCGCAGCAGCTCCTGCTCTGCTCTGGTTGCGCAGCAACATCGCATTAGGATGCAGGATTTTAGCATCAGCTCCTGTGCTTCCACTTTCCCTGGGAGTTGGGAAGATGGAGACAGGTTTGCCTCTGATTTCCACCTTATCTATGGCTGCAAACAAAGGGAGGAGGGCAAAGTCTCTGAGCAGGACAGCTCAGAAAGGGGGCAAAAATTCCTTGTGTGGTGATAAAATCAGTTACTTGGTTCTCCTGCTTGTGTCCCTGATTCTGGTTGGAGTGAAAACTTTGTTTCATGAACAGCTTAGGAGAGTCCTGCTTGTTCCTCTGTGGTAACTTAAAGCCCTTTTGTAGAGCAGAGCCGTGTCAGTCCCACCCCAATGCATCCCCTTTGGGCTTGGCTTCATGGCATGGGCGCTCTTTGGACGTGGGGTGGGAATGGACAAAAACCTTTTCAAATACCTCAGAGTGGAGTTTCTTTATTTACTCATAAGAGTAAATATCAAAACGTAATTTTTGTCATTAGCGCATTCCAAAATAGCTTGTAATGAGTGAGTCAGAGGAATTGCTGGGGAGGGAGTGGAGCCTGTCATTCAGCATGTGAAAGGCTGAAAAAGCTCTTTATCTGTCTTACAAATTAAAGTATAAAGACTGGGGATTACTACAGGCTGCTGATAACGGTGGAGCAGCTACAGCCCTGGAGCAGTGGAAGGATGAGCTCTGGGCTGCTTCCCTCAGGGATGGAACAATATATGCAGAGGGGCCCCATCTGGGGCAGGGTCCCTGTAGGCAGAGCTGTCCTGACTGTCATTCCTGCTCTGAATGTGATGAGTTTTTTTCTAGGAGTCAGGGACACACTTGGGCATGGAGATCTCTGATGCACAAATCTCTGTGCACACCCAGCCACAGCCCTGGGGCTGGAACTGGAAGGCAGCACTGGGATGTAGAGACTACTCCTACATGCATTTGGTCCCCAGGTTGGTTAATTGCTGCACTAATGACCCCCTGTGTCAGAGACTAGCAGGTGAAAATTAAAAAAGCTTAACAAATTAAAATGGCAATAAATACAAACATCACAGGATGGCTTTTAATACCAGCAGCTGAATAGCAGATGAGCAGACACTGAGAGGAACCCTGTTTCCAATTCTGTTCTCTATTTGAGTGGGTCTAAAAACTCAGTAATTTTTTGTCATTAAGAAACTTTTCCAGCAGCAAGTGCCCAACACTTGTGTGCTCCTGCCCTTGGTGGCTCAGAGGCTCCTTTTCAGCAGAAAACGGGGGTTCTTTTTTGCTGCTGTGGGTCATGGGTGGGGGAAGGGACCAAGGAAGGGATCAGAGAAGGGACCAGGGAAGGGATATGCCCAGGGCACTTCCCCAGGGGTGGTGGGGCATCGAGCAGCTCTCCCCAAGGCAGACAGTGGCAGATCTCAGAAAGGACTGAGGTCACAGTGTGGTTGACAACAAGGCTGGGGGTGCACATTTTTGGGGCTGAGCATGTGCAGCAGGTGAGGAGGGAACTCCTCTGCCCTCTTTCCATCATTAAAGGGCTAATTGCTGTGTCCTCACCAAGCAAAGCAAGCCCAGGACCCGGCTCACTCCCACCTGCCCCGCGAAGGTCACGAGTGCAGATTCACGGTACTACTGAGGGCACAGGCAAAATCTATCAGAACACAGGTAATTTGATAAGAAATTAATTGGCCTACATCAGAGCCTGAAAAATCCAACAGATTTGCTGCTGATAAAATTAAAATTAGAAACTGAATTGATTAGCCCGTGCCAGCAAAGGAACCAAAATGTCAGAGGCACCAGCTGCACATTTGCATTTGGTACTTAACAAAGTTCTCACCAAAGCGAGTGAGAGATGTTTGACATTTCCATGATTTCTGCAATTCTAATGTATCTTTTATTGATATTAACTTAAAAATGCAAGGGAATAATGAAGTGAGGATTGACAGGAGGCACTGTGGGCAGTCCAGCTCAATGGCTGATACAGAGAGTGGTGTGTGGCTCCTGCTCCATCACTATTGGGAGCAACTGGCATTGGATTGGGTGTGTGTTGTTTTTATGCTTATTGCAGTGAAAAAAAAGAGAAGTTGTGGAGTGTAAACCCTAGTGAAGTTTTAATTGGGAACAGTTATTTTGAAATATTTTCTTTTCTAATACATTTTACCTTGGGGACTTATTACTGGGGGAAAATCCTATCAAGTTTATGCAAAGGTTTCTGCCACAGTCTATTGGGATATTTTAATTTCAGTTCCACAATGAGATATTCAGGAATATTGTGAATAAATCGTTGGAATGATTCTACAATGGGAAATTAGGAAAATTTTCACCAAAGGGTGAAAATTTTGGTTGTTTTATTTCTTTAAACAAGCACTCCAAAAGTTAATCTTCCCCTCCTCAAATCCAGGGGCATTTCCAGTGCACTTTGTGAAACTGAGCCCATGATTGCTGGTATTCACCAGTAGCCCATTGCTATTGGTGCCCATTGCTGCCCACTCTCTTCCACCCTCCCCTCCTCAGCTCTCTGCCATCCCTCACTGTGGTTTGTTTCGTTTCTCTCCCTACAGACTAAAATTATAAATATGTCAGATGAAAAGCTTCATTATCTTAGAGTGAAGGTGAAGGAGAGCCTATAAATTTTGCAGCCCGTGTCTGAGAATCTGAAGGACAGCTGAAAATTCCCTTTAAAAGAAAAATCCCTCCTGCTTTATAAATATTAATTGCAAGTCTGTGGTAATGAGAGAGACCAGGAGCCTCTGGCTCTAATCTGTGATTGTTTGACTAATACAAGCAACAGTTTAAACACAACAGTTATTATTTGATATGACACTAAATTAGAAGTTTCACACTTCATATTAAAGATTGGCTTATTGAGGGCAGGAGGAATGTAATTCTGCAGGTCAGGACAATGCTGAGCAGATCTGGAGATTAAATTACTGCCATGTGGGTCAGGAAGGTGCTGCCTGCCTGGGGTTCCTGGGCTGTCCCCAGGGATGGCATGGGAAGACCAAGGCTGTGCCAGGGCACTCTCTCCCGGAATACAATTGATTCTAAATCTTCTAAGAGGGCCCTGAAAATGTGGGAAAAATGGAATATTCCCTTCTGCCAGGGTTATTTGCTTGGGGACTGGGGGGTCTGTGCAGTGAAGCCTCAAAAGGGGGGTGGATGAGTTGCAGCTCCTGTGCAGCCAAGAAAAGGAGCAGAATCCTGGTCCTGTGTTTCCCCCTGGGAATCCTGGGTCTGGCAAAGGGGTCCTGCAACAGCACAACCAAAATAGCAGGGCAGGGGTCTGTGTAGGCACTTGGTCAGCAGCTTATGGGGAGCCAACACATGGCACCAGAGAAGCTGGGAGTGGGCACAGAAATCAAGAGTCATTTTATGATCCAGCCCGAGCTGGAATTCATCCTGTGGTACATTAACTGAGCATCACTTGTACCCAGCTGTATCGCAGGCTTTGGGGAATACGAGGCTTTATTTCTTCTTTATGCTAATAATTAAATCAGCTGCTGGTTGTGGGGCTGGTTCAGGTGACAGGTGGGCTGATGGCTTTTCATGGAGTCACACCAACACCACTAACAGTGCCAATCCCAAAACCTCCCTAGGACAGGCTTACTAGGGATAAGCTAAGGATAACCAGAGAAATCTCCCCTGGACTCCAGGACCTGCTCACATCCACCTGCAATTCAAAGCCCAAGCCAGAGTGACCCTGAGCAGCTCCAGCCATTTGAAGTCTGTGCTATAATGCTGCTAAAATTACCAAACCTCACTGTACTTAGGAAATAGCCATTATCAGAAGCTACTTTTATTGCCATGGAAACAGAAAGATAACAGAGTAAAGTCCGGCTACATCCCTGGGCTGAAGGTACTGGCTGTGTGTGTTTATGGATGAGCTGCTGGCCTGGGTAGGACTGCCAGATGCCAGGAGGTGGAGGGGTTCATGTGGACATGTATGTATGGATATGTATGAGTACATATATAAAAATGTACTCGGGATCCTAGGGAAAAAATACAGCTTTATATCAAACCACCAGAACTCTCCATTTGTGGCCAAACACTAAATTCCATTTCTCTGGGCTTGTAGGAGGTGTAAGACTGAGTTAGGCAAAAGCCCAGAGAAGAAAGCTAGCAGGGCCCAAGGAAAGGTCACTCTGTTAGCCTCTGCCCCATCTGCACCCGAAGTTCCCTCTTGTCCCTCAGATTTGGGCTGAAAAACTCCAAGGCAAGGGTGTGGAGCAGAGTGTGAAAGGATGCAGGGCCAGGGCTGCGGGAGCAGCTGCTCCTCCAAGGCTCTGGAGACAGGGATGGTGCCAGCTGACAGAGCAGCCCGCAGGGCCCCTCTGCTCTGTGGAAGAAAGAGGTGATGAAATTTTAATCAGAACTTCCCCAAAGAATGCAAAGCTGTGAATAAGGTCCCCAGTGCGCTGCTCCACCTCCACCTTCCTCCTCTCATCTCATGCACCATCATCGTCTGCAGAGCCACTACAGAGTGTTTTGTGGTCTGACTTCCCCCAGGATTTCGAGCCACCCAATTTACGTTCCTTTAAAGCAGGAGACCTGCTCAATCTCTAATTTATATTTTTTAATCAGGGCACCAAAGTGTGAGAGAGCTCAGGGGAATCACGTCCCTTTTAAAAACAAAGTTATTGCTTTAATAAACATGGGAGGAAGGCAGTAATGGACCAGGGAGCTTCCCCTGGTTAAAAATTTAATAATCAAGCCCTGCTCTTAATGAGACTGAGGATTAGTTATAGGGAACAGGGATTTGTTTCTTGGCAGGGTGATAAGGACGGGTGATGTGACCACAGAGAACGCAAATGGTGCAGAAGAGTCCCGTTAGTGGGGGGGCTTTGAAGCTCACCTGTCAGAGCTGTTTGGGCCTCTCCATAAGGTAATTCCTGGCCAGTGAAGTGAAGCTGGTGCCTGGCAGGGCACCCACAGCTGGCACACCGGGGATAGGCCACCTCTGTGTGCACGGCTGACTGCTGAAGATGCTGTGTCCTGTCTAACTTTGATCTAGGTAATGACTGAACTCTTGTTAAACCCCATTTCATGTTGTTCCTTTCATGGTTTCTGTCATCTTCTTTATTCCACTGCTCCCTTTGAAGTAGCCACCACTCTGCGCGTGGCCCTCGCTGGCACTGGGCTAAGGCACAGGAAGCAGTGTCATTATATCTTAAGAGCATATTTGCAGAAGGATAGTAGCTTTGTCCCAGAACAAAGGAGCCCAAAACATCCCAAGGAGTGCCAGGGCAGTGGTGGGATCCAGGGGGGCAGCAGAGCCTTGGCACCAGCCAGGTGCCAGTGCAGCCCCACTGAGACAGTGCCAGTGCTGGGAACACTCACAGCCTGCAGTGCTCGGTGCAGCCCTGGTGACTCAGCTGAGGGAAGGTTAGTGCAACTGGGCTTAAAAACCTTTCTGGAACCAGAATTAGTGACACCCAGCACCCTTCACTCCTTCCATCTCTCTCTGTGCTTGGGTGGCTGATTGAGCCACCAGGACTAGCCCCGTGTCAGGCAATAGGAGTGTAGCTGCCCCTTTATTCTGTTTTTCAGCTGCTCCTTCCTCTGTTTATAGTTAAAGGCATAATTTTCTGTTGTATCTGGCTTGGCAGCATGTCAGGAGCCTGTGCCAGGCAAAGTGGGAAGTGAGACTAAAGGATTTCCTTTACTCATTTACTCAATGTAAAATATTCTCAGTATTCACCAGATTGTTTTGCATTTGCCCTTGAAAACACTCCTCGGGCAGAAAACTCTCACTTAGCCCTACCCACCTGGCCTGAACCTCATCAGAACTGGACCAAGGACTGGCTGTTCTCCGAGTGTCTCCAGCTCTGTTCCAGTAGCAGGTGGAAACCTGAGGGCAGCATCCCATGGAGCACACACAACCAGACAAATGAAGGAGGAAGGATTTTTTTGCAAGACAAGTCAGTATAAAAGGCATTTATTCCTTCTTTATAGTTCATTACAGCTGAAACGAGGCTCTTCTGCTCAGAATTCAGATGCTTGGAATACTTTCTAAAAGTGCCATGAGCTCTTCCATCTAATTTTGGAACAGATATATTCATATTGCTCCCACTGCGCTTTGTTGTGTCCCGAAAGGCTGACAATCTGCCGGCATAAATTGCAGGAAAATGCAAGTAAACCCAGATAAATGGTGGTTATGGGGAGGCAGTGCCCATCACCAACCCAGGGTGGGTGAGCAGTCTCTAACCTGTCCTGCGGCACCAAACTGAGAGGCACGTGAGCCCAGCAATGGAGATTCCCACTGTACCATGTCTCCACCTCATCATGTCCCCACTTCACTGCATCCCCCCAGCACCACATCCCCCCACTCATCCCCAGGTGCCCTGTGCAATGAGTCCCAACAGGGCTGGCACACCCTCTCCTGCTGCAATATCTCCCCTTCTCTTAAAGGGTGTTTTCAGCTAGGCTGTCCTGTTCCTCAGCTGCAGCACAGTGTGTGATGCTGCCCTGCCCTGCCAGGGGACAGGAGTTGCCTGATGCCATCACTGGGATCACTCTGGGTAGCAGCTGTGTGTCCATTTGGCATCTGCATTGTGCAATGGCTCACCAATGCCTTGTGCTCCCTGCCCTTGGGTTCTGATCCCTTGTTCAGGGGTTCTGATCCCCTGGGCTCACTGCTCTGGGGTTCTGATCCCTTGTTCAGGGGTTCTGATCCCGTGGGCTCACTGTTCTGGGGTTCTGCCTTAACGCCATTGCACAGTGTATATATTTATTAGCCCTGTGTTGAGCAGTTTAATGAATCCAGGCCTTTAGGGAGAATTAACAGTGTATTAATGCTGCATCTGAAAAATTAAAGGAATAGTCAAGCAAATTTCTTTTTATTGACTTTTAGTGAGCCATTTAATCCAAACATCTCGTTAACCGCAGTATAACGATACTCTGTAATGGGTTCTGCAGTAAGAACAATTAGCTTTGCAATTAGCAGAAGACTGAGCGCTCTGCAACCGCCTGCACTTGGCACCGGTCCCATCAGAAACATGGGGAGCAAATGCAACATTTCCATGGGCAGGGAAAAACCTTGGACATAAAGGACCAATAGTGTTCCTCCTATTGATCTGATGTCCCCAGCGATTGAGGAGTGGAGGCGAAGGTCAGCTCCTCGGGGTCAGCTTGTTTCTCCTCTGTTGCTAGCATGGCATCAATGGCCTTGATTTGTGGGGTGAGCCACAGAGCCCTGCCATCATTAGCCCATCCTGACACCCATCCTGTGGCCTCCCACATCAGGTACAGGATGGATTTGTGTGGGGTTCTGGGCTGGTGAGAGTGGCTGCTCCAGTGCAGGGATGGAGAACCTGCTGCTGGCACCCTACCCAGCCCAGGGATGCTCCTGGGAGGCTCCAGTGTCCAGTGGGCAGGTAGTCAGGCAGGCTGCACATCCAAGAGCACAGGTAGATGTTTCTGCTGTGCAGATTTTCTGCGTCAAAGGCAGAGTGCCCCTGTGGCTGCCCTCGAGCCCATTTCTGGGACAATATCCACCTGGGATTGTGCTGAAGCGTGGGATGAAATGGTATCCATCACTCCAGGCCTGCTCTGCCTGGAGCTTCTCTTCCTTGGAAAACTGAAGACAACAAGGTTTGACATCTCAGGCTATTGAATAAATAATAACCATCAAAATGTCAGCATTTAGGTTTTATTTAAATCTCCTCACCAACAACACTAACTTAAACTTTATGATGCACCATTACAGCCTCCGAGAGTGTTCCGCCTGCCAAACAATATGTTCCATGAAAACTGATATAATCTGCTTGTTATCTGCAGCACCGCCTTGTAGTGGGGCTTTATTGATTTTCTGCACAATCACAGTAAAAAGCCTTTTTTTCCCCTCTGGTATCTTTTTATGATTCTGGAGGATTTGTTTCCGCTCATCTGTCATTTTTCACCCACTCGTATCTCAGCTGGTTTAGAATGGTAAAAAACCTCGACTCACTATTTATTTACTGAACCACATTAGCAAACAGAAGCTGACAAGGAGTGGAGACAGGGAGAACCCCCTTGAGCTGCATGGGCAGACAGACAGACACTCAGACAGACACCTGGCAGAGGGTCCCCAGAGCAGGAGATGGGCACTCACAGCAACTCTGTCCCCCTGAGAGCTGTTGGCCCACGCAGGTGTTACATGCTGGGGGACAGAGATGTGAGGAGGAGTGTGGTGGGGAGGCACCTGAAGGAGGAACCAGGCTCTGCTGGGGTGGGTCTGTCGCTGGTGGCTGCATCTCTGCCTCTGCCACATGTCCTAGGACAAGGCACGGCTCTCTTGAAGCTGCCACTCTCAGGGACCAGGAAAGGGTCTCCCAAGGAGAAATGGAGGTGTGAGGGAGCTGGTGAGTCACAGGGGGGTGTCACAGAGGTACCTCAGCTCAGCCACTGATGTTTGGAGCCATCTCTCCCTCAGAGTGACATCCTCCTGCTTGTGCTCATGCCCTGCTTGGGCACCTGTGGCCTGGGGCCCCCATCCTCATGACACACTCCATCTCCAGCAATAATCTAAAGTCAATTTGCTATAACAATTGAGAATGTTCCCTTTGATGAATTCCTGTTTGCCTTTAATTTGTTACATGATGATGAGACTTGGAGGAAATGTTCAACTGTCAGGAAAGTGTGCCCTCAGACACTTAAATTTGTGAACTTTGATATCATCGACTGAGTCATTTTCCAGGGACTCTTTCCTAACTCCCAGCATTGTCACTGCTGGGCTTTCTGTCTGTCTCACATTTTCAAAGGAACCTGAATATTTTACATTTAGGAAGCCTACCTGTACCTTGGTGAGATTTACATGCTTTGAAATGTCACTTGCCATATGCTGCCATGATTATTATGAATTACATTCAAATGAGGAGCAGCTTCTCCCAGGTCTGTAGTGCCAGACCTTCGCACTTCAGAGGATGCCAAAAGAGCCCCTTGTTAAATGGCAGTAATAAATAAACCTCATCTCTGCCCAACCAGGCACTTGCTTCATTTTAAGCGTCTAAGCTGGTCCCCTCTGAGCTGAGGCATGGACTCACAGGGGCCATGGCAGGGCTCAGCAGGGCTGTTCATCCCCAGTGGCACTGGGGTCCTGGCCAGATAACACCAGCAGAGCCATAACCTCAGCCCACGGCAGCAGCATCAGGGCACCAGCGTGCAGCAACACTGTCTGCTCAGGCAAGGGAAGCTGGAGCTCAATGCCAAGCCCAAAACTGGCATGATTTTCCTGCTCTTCCCCCCACAATTTGCTGCTGCTTCCCTTTAAAGCAGGTAAGGATATAGAGGGGGGGAAAATCCCCTTGTATTTCTGGGAGTTATGAAATAATCAGGTGGCATTTCCCTTCATCACTACTAATCGCAAGAGCAAGCTCTCACAAAGAATTAGTTTGCACAAAACCTTTTGGAAATCTCTGAAGCCACAGATGAGAGATTGCAGAACTGTAGATTATGACTCTTAAGTTCAATTCATTACCTCAAATTAGCATCAAACTGCACAGCCCTGTAAGCAGAGCTCATGGCACAGCCCCTGTGTCTCTGGTCTGGTGAGGCAGAGCAGGTTTGAGGAGAGCAAGGCTGGAGGGGAGCAGTTCATGTTGGAGCACATTCCAAACAGTGTCTTCTCTCCTGCTAGAACAGATCATTGCATTATTAGGCAAAATAGATTTTAGCATTGATTTATCATTCCCTTTGGAGAGACGTTTTGCTGCGCTGTTCCGTTGAAGCTGAGCTAACAGCCCAGGCAAAGGAGCTGTGTCACTGCAGCACTGTGAGCCAGAGGTGAAGGAGGAGGAAACCTGCTGGGAGTGCTCTGGTGGGATGAGCTCCCACATCCATGGCAGGGGCAGATGAGGGGCAGCAGGCTCGAGGTGGGGGTTGTTGCTGTTTGCACCTATTAAAAAAGCCCTTCTGAAGACATGAGAGGAGCAAGATGCTGCCAGGGATGGTGGTTCTGCTCCCCACCTCCTGGGGGAAAATGTAGGAATAAATTATCACAGCTCCAAGAGCAGTAGAAATTTCAGAAATAATTTCTGAAACTGATGACTCTGAAATTTCAGTGTTATCACTGAGGGTTGGTGTTAGAGTTGCTGGAAGGAACCTGGGCAGTTGGAAACCCAAAGTCAAGCTGCCACATTCCCTGCAGAGGGACTGTGAGGGGATGGGCTCATGAGAGTGGGGGAAGAGGGAGAGCTGAGCCACTGTGATCCTGCCAGAAGCACCAGAGTCCCTCTAGCCCTTCTCGAGGGGAGGGAGAGGAGCAGGCAGAGGCAGATCTGGCTCCAGCAGACCAGGAACACACTACAAAGAGCACCCGCCCCCTCCCCGCACCAAGAGCTGTCTGCGGAGGCAGCTCATCGCTCAACACACAATCCAGGTTTATTTATATGTGCACAACAGAGGGAAATGACTTTGCTGTGGGGATCAATCCTTCAATCTAATGCCTCTCACTCCATTGTAACTGTATTTCATGACCTTCTCAGGGATTTTCAGGTTTTTCACTTGACAGAACAAGAGCTGCGGAGAGAAGGACATAAGGATGAAGAGCTCTCTGGTTTCCATTCAATGCAGAATGACCTGGGTAGGAAAGGAAAACTCATGAGTTATGGTGATACACAGTTTAGATCTGTGCTGCAGCACTGATAATGCTCTGCGTTGTGACTTAGAAGGTGTTTTGTGCAAGGGTCACCACCTACTTGAGCATCTTCTGCTGCTCATGAAATGCTCCTGCTGACACACTGCTCTGCCTCAGCCTTTGTGCAAGGGGAGCAGGGCTGGCCAGGCAATGACAGAGGGGCACCATGAGGGTAAAGGGGGGCTGGGTGATGGGTCCTGGCCCCTCCAGACCACATTCCCTGAAAGTCTTTTCCGAAGCAGCTGCTGCAGGCAGGGAGGCAGCTGTGGCACCGCTCGCTCAGCCTGAATCAAAGACCATGTCAGTGTGGGGAAGGCCCAGCCCTTCCTCTGTGCCTTCAATCAGGTGATGCTCCAATGAGCCAGAAACTGAACTGCAAAACCCATTAGATCAAGCAATGACACGGCCAGACTCCTGCTCACAGCCACAGACAGAGCTGTCTCCCTGGACCGACCCACTGCTTCCCCTCCCAATCTTGTTTTCATCCATTTTTCATCACCCTGGCAGTGCTGGGCTGCAGCCACATCGCACCATCCCCAGAGCAGGGCTGGGCTGGGCTTTTCCATCTTACTTTTGGAGCAGACTGATGTGAATGAGTGGCTGGGAACAGGCCAGCAGGGATGCTTCCAGGTAGGCTTCTGGGATGTGTCCTGCACAGGAGGACCAAGGGCTGGTCCCCAAGTGTCATCTCATCCCCCACACCTCGCACCCATCTCAGCGGGGCCAAACCCAGGTGCAGCCAGGAGAGCAGTGAGGGGTCAGGATCCAAATCCCCCATGCCCCACACACACCTGCCTGCATGAGGGCACATGTTCCCATGGCAGTGGTACAGTAACAGTCCATTAATGATGCCATTTAAATAGATGACAAATATTCATATTTCAGTAATGACTCTGCTCGTGCTGCATTTAGCAACTCGTGCTGCAGTGACGCAGCCTCCACCCGTTCACTCGCTCCTAATGAACAACCACTTAGAATTTTAAAAAGTGGAGAATATCTTTCGGAGTTAATTAGCTTGAAATTAGCTTAATCACAGCTCATTTAAACTTATCTAAACAACAGCATGAGGAACTCTAGGAAAACTTGGGCTCAGCCTTACTCAGCTTTCCACCCAGCGATCTGGCCGGATGGGGGTTTTACGCCTGTGTCAGACTGATTTGAATATTAATTGTGTGTGACCTGATGCGTTTGGCTCATGCAGATCCAGCCTACAATTACTTTGCTTACCTGCTTTGCCTCCTGCAATAGTTACCAGGAATAATGAATTAACCCTGAATATGATCCTGAACAGAGAAACATCACACTGGAACAAGTTTATTATTTCATGTGCTTTTCAGGGTTCCTGAACACGATGTTATGATCTGATCAATTGAACATCTGGGTTTCCTGGAGGCTGAGGCAGGATCATGCAATATTTACATCAATATTCTGAGATCAAAGACAGCTTCGAGTCTTGGAAAAAACCTCCATGCAGAGGGATAAAATGGAGTGGAGGAAACTGGAGATGAAATCCAAGTCAAGCCCTGTCCTGTGCAGACAGAGCCAGGCAGAGAAGGACATGAGGAAGTCCCTCAGCACCACAGGGAACCACTGAGATGTGGGTACCATCAAAAGGACACAGGGGAGGCAGCAGGATTTTCTTTCTTCAAAAGGAGCAGATAACATTGCCAGCTCAGCTACTGAAGAAAACATGTTCTCCTGCACATGGTTGGTGTTGGCAGCTGTATCACTCAGGGCCAAGAAAATGCCCCTGTCCCAAAGGGCCAAGGGGTAGAGGGCCAAAGGGCAGGAGGGCTGAGGGGCCAGCAGCCTTCCAGCCCATTATTGAGTGAGGACATACCTATGGCACGTTCTGGTGCTGCTACCACAGAATTGTCGTCATCCTGCTGGATTGGTGGGCCTTGGGATCACCTCCAAGGTTACTGCATTTAGATTCAGGGTGTCTCAGCCTGGATGTACTAGGGAGCCCAGGGGCGCAGGAGGGGATCCATGTGATCCTGGGATCCCCTTGGCCCAATGGGGAGAGTGACAGCACACCTCAGGAGTTTGTTCTCCAAACCACCACGTTTCTAACCTTCTCTTAGCTTCAACTTCAAAGAAGGAGGCAGACCCTTTAATGCCAAATTTCAGTTTCCAGAACAATTTTCATGGCATATTCCCCCTATGAGCAGCAGGGACCTGCCTGGTAGCAGGAGAAGCTGATGGCAGTGCCAGCCTGGCTGCCGCTGCAAATATGGAAGAAAGTGGAGAAAGGTGAAGGCAGAAACCCTCAGAGATCTCATTAGTGGGAAACATCCTCCAACTGCTGCTGTACGGCTGTCAAACCCCCGCCTGCTCAGGGTTCAACCATAGCACAGGGAACAGTGTCCTGTGCACAGAGGGGAGCATGGATGGGCTGGGCTGGAGAGACACAGTTACCTCTGACTGGAGAGGTCTGGGCTGCAGGTTGGACCTGAGAACACACTGAGCTGTGTCACAGCCCCACTGCCCCTTCCTCGCTGCTGTGATGGAAGAACACCCATCCACACCCACTGCAGAGCAGCTGCTAATGGAATCAGAGGTGGAGCACAGGAGACCTCTGTTTCAGCCCCATTGCACTGGGCTGAGGCACGTTCTGCTGAGGATGAGGGACAGCTTCCCCTGACATGTTCTGCTGATGATGACAGGCAGCTCACTCAGGTACCTCTCTAATTGCAGGTTTGCTGCATGAGTGGATTATTTCCATGGTGCTGGTACTTCCCAGAAGCAGCTTCCTTCGGGGACACTCTTATTTCCCATATCATGAAAAAATGTAACTAGTATTTAGGGCCTGTTTCAGCACTCTGGTATTTGTGCCACTCTCATTAGCTGTAGGAGGGACAATTGTGCTGCATCAGGAGTGGAAGTGACTCCTGTGTTTTTAAATCAGACACAATATCGAAATACTTCAGGGCTCCTTCAGCAGAGAAACAAACACCCTCTGCCCACTGCAGTGATACCTCGTCCCTCTGGCTTAGTCATTTACTCTGCAGTTAGCAACAAGGTGAATTTTAATTCCAGACCATTTTTTCAGCCCTGCTGCTCCTTGAGTGTGCTGTATCTAATAACAATACAAGCCATATGGTGCCTCCAGCACTGGGACTGTAGCCACGGGGTAACAGATGCAAAATGGCCCAAGATAATAGATGGAGAAGTTTGCCTTCTCACTTTTGAGGAGTTTGAAGAGCTACAAAACACAGCAACATGAAATATTCAGCAAATTAAACATGGCTGGAGTACATAAAGGCCAGCCCTGCTGGAAATTGTTTCTTCTGGGGACCCTTTCTAGGACACTTTGGAGGCACAGCTCCAGAACTGTGTCTGCAGGATATCGAGTGATAGGCACTGCCTGAGAGCTGCTAAAAAGTCTCCTTTGTGGATTCTTTTAGGAACGGCCAAAAAAACGTCCATCAGAGCTGGGTGAGCGGGGCCTGGAGCAGGGAGAGGAGTGAGATGGCACCCTGGGGTCCCTCCCTTCCCAGATTTGAAACTCACAGAGTCTTTGTTGCCTTTTCCCACTCAGATACTGGCCTTGCCTATAACACAAAACTGAGCTTTGCAGAGTCCTGCCTTACCCAGGCAAGTAGGTCCCATTTTCCAAAATTTCCAAACCCATTGGCTCAAAATAATAGAAGCAAAATGAAAATAAAATTGTAAGGGATAACTTTTACAGCTCCTGCAAAGAGCAGAGCTGGTAGAGGACAAGTCAAAGTAGTTCTCAGCCCATGTCAGCGCTGGACTGAGACCCCCACCAGCCCCTCAGCTGCTCTGACACAGAGAAAGGAGGGGACTGGAAGGCAGGGCTGGAATGCTGAGGGAAGCTCCTGAGGGTGGTGTTTTGGGGTTCATTGCTCTCAGTGCACGGCTGGAGTAGTGAGGAGATGGGATTGCTTGTTAGAAAGGCATTAAAACACGAGTTACAAATGACTGTGGAGTTCCACAAATGTCCCCCCACTATTGAACAGTTATTCAGTTATTGATTTGCATTAAACAAGTAGATAAATACTTAATCTGAACAGCAGCAGCACTCTCATCATAAAGTGAATTAGTGCCTAAAGTGTCTCTGGCTCATTAGCAGAGTCAGAGTTGTGTCACTGCTCCCAGGACCACAGCCAGAGCAGTTCAGTACCTGCATCTCCCCAGCCCCGATGGCTGAGCCCCCCCAAGCTGCAGGACAGGGCAGGGTGGCAGCGGAACCACAACCCACTTCATCTAACCCCTCTGGTGGAGGATCCATGGGGAGCAGGAGCAGGTGGGGGGACACAACCTGCTCCCACTGCCTGGGGCACCTCCCAGCCTGCCTCCCCTCACTGCCCAGACCCCGTGGTTGTAATTAGCTGTAATAAAGTGTGAGATGCCAAAGTAAGGGATCAACTGGATCCACCTTCCTGCAGGTTCTGCTGCAGTGTAGGCTGTCCTGGGGAGCTCTGCCAGGGTGCTGGGGTGCAGGGGCCATCCTGCTCCCCACCAGTGGCTCTGCAGAGGGGTGTCCTCTCATGTTCTATTCCACCCCAGTGGGTCACATCCCTCTCTGTCACCAGGCTGGCACCAGGCTGCTGGCAGAGGCCATGCAGGATCAGGGCTGGCAAGAAAGGCTACAGATGGAGACAGGCAAATTCTAAATAGTTTTAAAAGGTAATTAAGACTTTGGACAACTTTCTTATTACAGGTGGGAACTAATATTGATAACGTTCTTCCCAGGCTATTCTCCTGTGGCAAGATTTTCTGTGGGAAAGCAACTGAGCAGCATATTAAACAAAATCCATTCTCATCAACCCTTTTCACATCCCATCTCCCTCCAGGGCACCTCATCTCCTCCCATCACCTATCAACAAACAAACAGTTTGGCTCTAATTGCGAAGGACAAGCGTTGAAGTCGGGAGCTGTGAGCCCAGCGAGATGGATGGGCGGGATGGGATGTTCTCCACACCGACATCATGTCCCGGCACGGGGCGGGAACAGTCTGGGCTGATTTACTTTAGATTTGAGCTGGGAGTAAATTGGAAGACATGAATCATCTTGACGCAGACGCTCCAGAGATGGATTACCTGGCTTGGCAGCTTGTTCCTCTCTTTCCACAGCTGTGCTTTTCTCCTTTCGGTGAAGTTTCATTTCCCAGACACAGGGGGTTCCTGCTCCAAGCCCATGCCCAGGGAAGCCCCATGCCACTCTCCATGTGCTTCCAGAGCCAGGCTGGACCAGCAGCTGCCAGAGCCCTTGGGTGATTCCCACCAGCTGGGAGCTGGTGTGCCCCTTCAGATGAAGGCCTGGGGCTCCCCCCTTTCATCTGGCACCTCCAGACTGTCAGCCACAAATAGCTTTGGGCTGAAATAATGTTACATTAGTTCTGTCTCCCACATAAGCAGCTGCAAAGTGCTCATGACATCTTTCTGCCCAGGCTGCTGTGGGATTTAGCACATCCCTTCCCAACTTCTTCCCGCCAAGAATCACCTCTTCTTTTAAGACATGGAGCTAAGAGTTGCCACATGCAAGGAGCAAGCTACTGCCAGGGCTGGATGGCTGCTGCCCCTTGTTGGAAAGTGACTTTTTGCACCTCCATCAGTTGCTCTGTGGAAACCAGAGCCAAAAGCACAAGGAATGATGCTGCTTCACATTTTATTCACCAGGCAGATGGACTCTCTCCCACTGTGATCTCTGTGGCTCCAGCAAAGGGCAGTGCACCAAAGAGAAATGCTTGACTCACTCGTGTGATGCTGCAAGCCAGGACTCAGCTCTGCTCTGTCCCAGGAGGCCTAAATTCCCAGTTAAATAAGGTCCAGACACCTTCCCACCTTAAAGAATTCAGCACTTCACTCCACAAATTATGAGCTAAACAGGCATATAAGCCCCATCCAGGTTCTGCAGTGATTGCTGCAATCAGAGCCCAGCTCAGGTTGGTTCCCAGGGACTGTAAATCCTGAACTCTGCAGGCACAGTCCCGGTTGATAGTGAGTGATTAGCTTTAATTCCACCTCTTCCTCTCTTTAAGACAGTTCATCTGGAGCCCCCACGGTGTTCCTTGCAGCTTTGATGATCATGACCCTGCACTGGAGTGGGGCCATGCACAGGGAGCAGCCCCTCCCTCCTGCTCCCGCTCAGCCACCTCTGTCCTCCCCTCCTTGCTCTCCTTGTCTCCAGCTCAACTTCTGCTGGAACTGAAATTTTAATTGGTGGGAGGGGATTTGGAAGGAAAAGGAAAGCTGGGGAAGGAAGCAGCCCTCTCCTGGAGGGTCTCCAGGGGAGCCCTGCCCCCTGTGTGAGCTGCTGCTCCAGGGCAGGTACATTTTGGGACATGACCTCTCCCAGCACGCGCAGCTGGGACTTCCCCAGCTCTTCCCTGAAGCTGGCATTCCCAGACTATCTTTGCCATTCCCCAGCATTTCCACCTGGCCTGTGGGGCTCTGGAGACCTTCTGAGGAATGTGAGGTAAGAGGCAGGGGTTTTAGCATTTATTTTTAAGACGTATGGATTTTTGAGCCCAGTCTTGCTTTCTCCCTCCTCTCCATCCCCTTCTCCAGATCCCTTTGAACAAATCATTCCTTTTGCAGAGTCCTGTTGTTTAATTTTGCTGATTGCTGAGTCTCAACCTCCCATTAATTGCTTTTGCCCATCTTTGTGCATTCCGTTAAATGAGAAAATGCCACACATAAAATTTTAATTTTGAAAGCCGCCTTGTTTGTTTTATATTGAAATTACCCACGCCGCGCCGGCCTGCAGAAACAGACGCTTTCTCATTTCATTAAAAACCCTTTGTGATGATAAAAAGCAGCAGAAATGAGATAAAAAGTGGTGTTTCCTTAAAGGCACATGAAAGTGAAAGAGATAAATCCCATGTATTTTAGGGATCAAATCCAGCACAAGGCTGCGAAGCAGCGATACCGGCGAGGAGGCTGCGCCGGCGGCAGTGCAGCAATAGCTCCTCTCCCAGGGCGCTGTGGGCTCTGCCTGGCCTGGCCTCTGTCACCTACCACTGTTTCCATTTCCTCTGTCACTCGTCACTGCTTCCATCTGGGGATCCGTGGTGAAGCACCCAGGAAGCCTCCAGCTGCCTATGTCTCCAGCCATGGGTGCCTCCAGCCCTGTGTGTCCCCAGCCCTGCTGATGGCCAGCACGGTGAGACCATCACCATGGTCAGTCCTGAAGCTGCCCTGGCATTGCACAGGTGAGGGGGTATCAGTGCCCAAAGCAAGAAGGGCAAGAGAGGCCATGTGCTGCTTGGCAGGTGGGTACAGGCCAGAGGGACCAGCTCCTTCCTCTCCAGCCCCAGCTTTCAGACCTGGTGTGTGAGCACACACAGGGGATTTAACCAACTCCCAGGAGGGATCCTCAGAAAGGCTGAAGCCCTCAGCAATCCCAACCACTCTTCAACAGCTGCTGGTCATGTCAAAGGTCCTTGTTAAGCAAACTTTGTGTCTTCCCTCGCTCTGGAGCAGATGTGACCACTGGGCACAGAGACCCACAAAAAGGGGGCTGAGGCCAGTTGAGTCTCCTGTGCTCTGGGTGGTGTTCACTGATCCCCTGAGTGCTCAGTGTTCCTCTATTTATTCTGCCCAATGGGATCTGTAAATCATTGCAAATGAAGAAGAAACTTCCAGCTTCAGACTTGATTGCTTCACTTCTTTTTTTTTGCTCATCCCTTAACATCAAAGTGAGTTTTTTCTACGTGATTTTCAATATTCTTCAGTGGCTGCTGAATTGCTATTCAGCTTTACACAATTTTTCCACCCACTGCAGTTTTAAAGGTCATTTAATTATTATTACAAAGAATTACAAAAAGATAGAGAATTGTTTAAATGCCTTAAGCTGCAACAGGTTATTAGCATGGATTTTTTTATAGTCATGTTAAATGGATCGGTATTTACAGCTCAGGAGTCTTTGCATTGTGCTCTGTCACTCAGTGACACTCAGAGCACTGGGCCAGCCTGGCAATGCTGCAGCAGGAGATGCTCAACTGCTCCCTTCAGGAATAGTCAAAGCCGTTTCTTTGGGAATTTCAGACCCCAATTCCCACAGTATCCCCCTCCAGGAAGCACCGGGGTGGCTCTGCGGACTCTCCCACAGCACCACAGGGTCAGGGCTGTGCAGGAGCAGCCTGAGGAGTGTGATGGCAGCAACATCCAGAAACTGAGTTTGCTGGTGAGGCACGGCCCCTCCTGAGAACTCAGAACAGAGTGTTGGGTCACTGCTATTTGTGGTTTTCAAGGAGCTGTTATCCAATCATTTCATCAGCACATTAATGAGATAGACTCTGCTAAGGCAAACCTAAATGGGAACAAAAAGCCAGCCTCTTGTTTTCATGAAAACACATTTTCTACCAAAATGCAGTTACTGGTGGTAAACAGTCAACTTTTCACCTTCATGGAAACACTGCGTGGATCAAGAAGGAAGAGAAGGATGTGATGCTCTGATAGGTTTGCAAACAGGAATGGGGGTGAGGCACACCAGATCCACCTCCAGCTCTGAGTAATGGGAACTTGTTGGTATTTACTGTAGAGAGTAAATTATAAAGGACAAGTTTCCATTTCTGCACATAGATTGGACAGACACGCCCAGCAATGAACACGGGTTTTTCAGCAGGACTGGAAATGGCATTACCCAGACTTGGATTCTCATTCACCTGCTCTCCGCATCACATTCATCTCATCCTAAATGCTCATTCCACAAAGATGAGACAATCAGTTGGAATATTTGGATTAAACTGTAAAGCCTCAATCACACCTCTAGGTGGAAGGCTGAGAAAGCAAATCCAATTCTTAGGAAAGGGGTGGTTTGTCCCAAAGAGCAAAACGAAAATGCAATCACTTCTTTGCCCCTTTTCCTTGGTGTCAACTGTGAATCAGGTGTGTGGGCTGGGAGGATGTTAAAGGCTGGCAAGGTCTTAACTGAAACCATCTGACAAACAGACCTCAGATCCCACATGCTGAATAATGTGTCTCTTGAGTCTCTGTTCCAGAAGCTGTTTTGCAATAAATGCATCACTCCTGCACACGGGTTGTGTAAAAGTGGAAAGACAGGCTGGGGCCAGGCTGGGTTCTCCCACTGTGGCACAGCAGCAGGACTGGGATTGGGGCTGGGGGTAGCGGGGACCAAACCACCAGCTACAGCATCCTGAGCGTAGTATTGTGCCAGGGGAGGTCCTTGTGCCCTGGACACCACACGAATCCCCAGCGCTCCCAGCAGCAGGTAGAGCTCGGCTCTGCTCCAGCCCCACGCCTGGCGCCGGGGAAACCCCCAGCTGAAGGCAGTGAAAGCACGGTCTTGCCTCACTTTCCTAGGCTGCTCTGATAGGAAATAGAGCAGAGGGAGAGGCTGGTCCTGTTTGCTCTGTTGCATCGTGTGTGTTGCACAACTGCTGCAAGGTGTGCTTCCCTCCGGTGCCAGCCAGCTCAGCCCTTGTCCGTGCTCGTGGCCACCCTCCAAGCTGTGGGGACAACCTGGGATTAGCTCAGTTGGTTAAAACTTGGTTGTAATAATGCCAAGGTCACGGGATCAATCCCCTGTGTGGGCCATTGACTTGAGCTGGACTCGATGATCCCTGTGGGTCTCTTCCAGCTCAGAATAGTCTGTGTGTGATTCTCTGTGTGTGACCTTTCCCCCGCTCCATGGGCCAAATAACACTTCTCCAGGTGTAGCCTGAGCAGGTAGGACCCACCTCCTGGCCACAGCCTGCCACCACGCCTGGCACCTCCTGAGTCATAGTATCAGATCGGCAGCGGAGCGGCCGCCGGTGCCTCTGACATCACGGGAGCCGCGAGCGGCGCTGCGGCTGTTTGTCTTTCTGCCCCTCTGACACACATCCGTCCCGTGGGAGGGCAGGGGCAGCCAGCGCTGCCCCACATTGCGCAGCGGCACGGCCCCCGTGTCTGGGGTCCGCGCTGACCCCACCGGCCCTGCTGGGAGAAGGAAATGAGTTTCCTGACTGGCAATGTGTGCTCAGAGACACGACCTCCTAATTCCGAACAGAAGCACTAGGGAAAAACAGCCCTTATATCCCGAGGGATTCACGATGAGCCCACTTAGCACAAGAAATCCCAAAGTTGTCCAGCAGTTAACCCTTGGGTTTGGGACTTCAGCAGGGCTTATGAGGGAAGGACTGGAGATGTCCTTCCCTGACCTCCTGGGTGCCCAGAGCAAATACTCCTGCTCTGCTTTCAGTTCCTTAGAACAAAAACTGCTTCCCAGATGGATGTGACTTTTCAAGAGGTATTTGCTTAGCAATAGGCATAAATCTTCTGCTCTTCACATTGCTCTGGGTGGGATAAAATATTCTGTGACTGTCTATTTAAACATCTTATGTTAATACCATGAAGTGTTTGTTCAACTTCTATTATTCTTTTAGCTCTGAAGTAGCAAACGCTCGCAGGCATGTCAAAAGTACAGCAAATCCACAGCTGCAGACACTGCATCCAAACTAAACTGGGGCTGAGCAGGCAGGGATGTTTCTGGATAAGGGGACCGTTGACATTTTCCGGCAGAGGGGCCATGGCTGGGAAAGGACTCAGTAAAACTGTAAATGTTGTTGTCACAGACACTTGCGCAACTGCCTGGTTTTCCCCAGCATCATTTATTACTTGAGTCTTGCTTCTTTCTGCTCTTGATCCAGCTGTGGGAAACCAGAGGTTGCCCGGTGAGTCAGGAGCGCTGCTTTGGGACAGAGAGGGTGCTGCCAAGTGTGGATGCTCTGGGTACTGCTGTTAGACACAATGCTGGGACAAGGTGATCACAGGGGGAAGGAATCACCAGATATTGAATCCCTGATTCATCCTGGGCAGGGACAGTGGAACCCATTCTCCCTGATTTTGGTGCAGGGATCTGGGGAAACTGCTTTCCCAGGCCCAGTCAAGACCCTGCACAGCCCTGGGGACACCCTGGAGAACGGTGAGGCTTCTGCTGCCTCTATCACTTCAGCCCTCAACAATAACAGATTTATAGCCCAAAAAGCCCTAGAAGGATGGCTCTTTTCCTTGACAAAAGTGCAACAGAAAAAAATTGTCAGGGTGTGCCTGATTCATCTGTCACTGAGGAAATAAGCCCGTCCTATAACTTAATGCCATCAATCACTAAGACCAAAGGTAGAGATCAAGGCTGCTTACTTGGAGGAGTACCTAAGGCCGTGTCTAGTCAAGAACACAGTGACAGCCAAATAAATTTCCCTGGTGTCGTCCCTGGGGAGCCTGTGCACTCCTCCAGAGCTCAGAAACATGCCTGCTCTGCAAGGAGCCCTCAGGCTACACAGGGAGTATGTTACTCTGCAGAGCACTTATGAGGTTCTCCTTAAAAGCCACAGAGTAAGTTCAAGATACAATGTTTTAGAGAAAAATCCATCTACTTCTCTGCAGCTGCACAGGAATCCCAGACTTCTGGGTGAAGGCTGCACTGGTAGGAACATGACCAGTGTGCCAGGCACTATGGGCACATGGGCTCAAAACGTGTGCTCTGAACATCCTTGATGAACTTCTCCTCTAGTCCTCCTTTGCTACATTTTCCTTTTTTTTCCTGAGAACACCTGAGTACCCTTTTCTCCTCTGGAATCAGCACATAGTACTGGGATTGGGAAGCTGGGAGCCTTTGAGTCACCGTCCTGACAGTGCCTCCACTGGGCACATGTCCAAACTGGGCAACACTCACTCAGGTGACTCTCACTCAGGCAACTCGCCACGATGCTGCCATCACAGACATCTTTATTGAGGCCAGCCAGAGCAGCAGATGGTCTCTCAGGCAGCATCTCCGTGAGCCTGAGTGGTTGCACTGTAAAAACAAACTGCCATAAAGGGGTGTTGCTTGGCTTTGCTTCCAGCATTGCTGCTCAGCTTTTCTCTTGAGGCAGGGTGACCCTCTTCCAAAGAAAGGGCATAAATCACCACTTGGTTTTTCTTTAAATTCCTGGATGTGCTGAGTCCTGTGTAATAAATTATACTGGTTACTGTGAAAGAAAATCCAGAGGCAGCTCTGCCAGTCTCTTGGATCCCTGAGTTGCAGGTGACAGGGGGATTCAGTTCATCACCAGGAGCACACACTGGTGAGCACAGGGAGATGAGCCATCAGGTCACTCCACAGATGAGCAGGGCATTTAGGACACCAAAGCTGTTGGGAACACGTGGATTCCAAGGCAGCCAGCCCAGCCCCATCCCCTCCTAGAGAGGCTGAGGCATGAACTCAACTTGGAGCACATACCTGAGCAGGTACCTAGGTCATTGCTCAGGGCTTTTCTATAAAATTTTAAAGTAGAGCATTAAAATTCTGTATAAAACTCTCATTCAAAATTAAAGTGGCCTTAATTCAGTTTAGTTTACTCCTAAATGCTATTAAATAGGGCCATGCAAATTGTCTTTAATTAACATAATGGTCCCACATAGGCCATTATAAATGAGGTTTAATTAGCTGTTTTTAGAAGGAAGTTATCTGTCTTGAGCTTCCATAGGTAGATGGCCAGGGCCAGGGTTGCTTTGCTGACAGGGCTCTTGGTTGAGGTTGGTTAGCAGGATTTTTGTAGCACTGGCATGTCTTGCTGAGAAACTGGAACAAGGCCAGTTTCCTCCCTGCTAGCAGATAATAGGATCCTTGAATATCACCTATTTTGAGTATGTTAAATATCTGAGTGGGAGACGAAAGGCTTTGCCAGAGGACGAGCTCTTCCTTTAAAATCTGGGACATAGGAGTGGTAATCCCTAGAAAAATCCCTAGAAAAATCTGATGTTGGGATTTTATGACACTTGTTTGTGAGCAAGGAACCAGGCTGGAGCAAAGCTTGCACTGAGTCAGCAGAGAAGAGGATGGAGGACGGGGAGGGACCAAGCCCACCTCGGGGACAGGGCTCATGCTGTCACAGACCACCTGGCTGTCCCCACCGCCCCTAGAAGCTTTGGTTCATTTTTTGCTTACTAGACTTCCCAGCTCAGCAGGATGAGATGCCTTGACAACCATCCTGGAGGCATCTGGCCTTGCTGGCCTCTGTGCTCACCTGGGTCTCACAGGTTCCTCCCTGGAACAGCCCTGTGCTCTCTTATGTCATACTGGGGGTTTCCACCTTTTTTCCTGTGGCCTCTGAGATCTTGCAGCAGGACAGAGGCACAAGCCCCACTCAGCAGCCTGGCAGTGCCCAACAGTGGGCACAGCACTGGCTAGAAGTACATGGTGATGAAGGGCCTTGGCACTGCCGTGATTCCAGCAGATGCTTTGTCCCAAGAGTCTCCATATCCTCAGAAGCTGCAGCCTCAGCCCTTGCAGTGCCAAAAAAAAAAAGCACTTCTGTTCAAAGAGGTGCAAAAATGTGAAAAAAACAATCAAAATCACCCACAAAGGAGCTCTGGAGTGTGGCCAGCGTGTGATCCCTTGACTTTTTGGGCGGAGAAGCCAACAATTCCATTCTCTCCTGGCTTCACTTTCACCAAATCAAACAGACACATGTAGCCACTGTCACTGCTTTGCATAAATCAGAAGATCAAGCTTTGCCATCTTCCTTGGGGTATTTCCTATAAGAAGCACATCTGCGGCCATACTTTCTGGTGCAATAGACTTTTAGCCTGGAAGCAAAAGCACACAAACAATGCTAAATTCATGCTGACTGGAGTAGATTCCAAGGGAAAGAAGAGTTGGGAAAGCACCTACTTAAGAACTCAGTAAGGATATTATCACTGATCTGAATCTCACTCTGTGTGTGTTACTGTTGAGTACACAGTGCGGTTTCAGACAAGGAAAAATGATTGTTTCAGGGTAACCACAAGGAAGATGAATGCAAATATATTCCTGTAACTGGGAGAGTTCCTCACTCCTGAGCTGGGCTCTGGTACGTGGCCTCAGGGAAGCAAATTCGCAACTACCTTCATTAAATTGTTTAGGGATGATTAATCAGAAGTCAGAGATGTGCAATTTTTGCACGTTGTGCAATGTTGGTTCAATCCCTGCAGTTCTATATAGTCTGCAGAGGTGGTTTAGCGCCTGGCAGGGGACCTGCAAGGTGACAGATGTTTCCTGCCAGCTCTTATCTCCTCCGCACGCCTGGGTTGATAAGCTGCCACTGTCTGAATCACGGCCACCTGCATCATCGGGATCCAAGTGGTGTGAGGGATGTGTGCCAGAGACTCGGTCCCCTCACAGTGCAGGGCCCTGTGTGGGCACCCTTGGGGCAGAGATGCTGCCACCGCCCCAGCTGTGCTCTGCATGTCCATCCTCAGGCTGCTGGCTCTCCACTGTCACCATGTACTGTGCCCATGCACCGACAGCTGGAATTACAGCTCACACAGGACATAAAAACCTGCCAAGCACTTTTTCCAACATGCCCAAAGCTCATGGCTGTGCCACTGTCACTGTGTGGTGTGTCCATGCACTGACAGCTGGAATTGCAGTTCACACAGGACATAAAAAGCCGCCAAGCCCCTTTGCCAACGTGCCCAAAGCTTGTGGCTGTGCCACACATTCCTTCTGCCCAACACTGCCTGTGGCTCAGGCTGTGTTACAACACCAGTGCTGTGTCCCCAGCGACCCTCAGAGCTGCGGGTTTGGGTTAGGGCTGCAGGGCTATCATTGCACCTCATCCCACTCGCCATCCCCAGCCCTTCTCCAGTGTCACCTCGTGGGTGCCCAAAGCTCCAGGGCCAGGGCCATGCTCTCCTGACAGGCCAAAGGCAGCTCTTTATCCATCACAGTGATGGCCAGTGGGTGCCCCACACACCACACATGGGCAGGGGGTGCGCCCTCCCTTGGGAAGCACCACACACACGACCAGAGCTCTGGGACCCCTTTAGCGTTTGACACCCGCCTCTGACCAGGACAGTAGGGCTGAGAAAGGGCCAGGAATGGAGTTGTAATATTTGCACCCTCCGAGGAAGAGCAGCCAAGTGCTGGCAAAACCACAGATCAACCAGCCCTTGTGGCCCGCGGTCTTGCCTGGCAGGGCTGACTCGGGGCAGCGACGCCCAAAGGGGACCGGGGACACCGGGAAGCAGAAGGGCACATTTCCCAATTTTGCACAAGCCACAGGTGTTCGCAGGACCGGGACCGAGACTGAGACTGGGACCGAGACTGAGATCGGGCCCTGACGCAGTCCCCGTCCCTGCTGCGGCGGAGCCCGCTAGGGCCGGGCCGAGCCGGGCCGGGGAATCGGCAGGTTCCGCCCCAGCCGTGTCGAGCCGGGCCGGGCCGNCCGCGGGTGCCCCGCCGGGAGCGATGAGCGCGGGCAGCGTCGCCCCGGGCTGGCCTGAGGCGCTGCCGGCCGCGGCCCGGCCCGCAGCGGGGATGAGCGGCAGCGAGAGCCCCGAGGCAACCGGGGACGGCCCCGAGCTGCGGCTGAAGGTGGATTTCTTCCGTAAGCTCGGCTACTCGGAGGAGGAGGTCCGCGTCGTGCTGCAGAAGCTCGGCCTGGGCGCCGACACCAACACAGTGCTGGGGGAGCTGGTGAAGCACGGCCCGGCCGAGCGGGACAGCCCGGAGGCCGCGCCCGAGCCCGGCGAGGCCCCGCTGGTGCCCCGGGGGGGAGCCAGCAACAAGCCCCCCGCACCTGGCCCCGAGGACACGGAGAGCGACAACCTGAAGCCCATCGTCATCGATGGCAGCAACGTGGCCATGAGGTGGGTGCGGGGTTTGTGCGAGCTCTGGTTCCAGCTATGCCAGAGGGGGAAAACTCCGCGTTCCTCGCCCAAAGCGGCCACCGTGGGTGCTCGGGAGGGGGCTGGCAATACTTTCCAGGGTGCCTCGACAAGGCAGACGGCTCTCACGAGGGCGAGCATCGCGTTTGCCGGTGCGGGCTGGTCCTGCCCCGGCTCTGCCCGCCCCGAGCCGGCGGTCACGGGGCAGTGACGAGGCCAGCGGGGCTGCTGCGAAACAGGCATTTCCTCCTGTGCTCCGGCGCTCAGGGGATAACTGAAGATACATTGTCTCCTTTGGCAGTGGCTTCGTGTAAGTTTCCGTAGCAGGAAGTTGCTCAATAAATAATTATAGGGTTAATTAGGGGAGGCTTTGTAACACGGAGCTGTCTGTGACTCTTACATTTCGGTGAATTTCTGCACGACGTAGAGAGCGGTGAAATGTCGAAGGTGTTGCCAAGACAGACAGGGCTGTGGCTCATCCTCAGCATCTTGGGTGTCCTGGTACTGCTGGCACGGGTCCTGTCAGACACTGTGACCAGAGGTGCCAGTATCCGTGGAGCTCTCAAATCTCAGGGCTGGCTGTTTTATTGGTGTGATGTCCCAACTTTCACCCTGCATTTTGCTGTCACAGTGGTGAGCATTGCCTGCTCCCACTCCAACCCCACCTCTGGGCACAGGAGTCTCTTTCATTTAACACCCCAGGTTCTGAATTGGGCTCTGAAAGCTTTTTCTGTTGCAGAAGCTGCCTCCTTTGCTCTGTATGTTTGTGTATGGAGGTTTTATAAAAAGTAATCCTGGGTGCAGGCACAGCCTGTGTGTGAATCGCAGTAAGTTTGTCTGAGGTGAAAGTGCTGCGTGGAGGTTGGTTTGCAGGTGTGGTTTTCTCCAAGGCCTGGCTGACAGTTCTGAGAACAGGACTCAGAAAAGGTGGGGCACAGTCTGCTGTGCAGCTTATAGGCAGAGCCTGCAGGTACCGAGGCAAATGAGGAATGGGGATGGCAGTGGAATGGGGCTGCAGAGTGAAAGCCATGCCTGGGGTCACTGCAGGAGAGCCTGCTCGTGTTCCTGCCCTCTCCACAGCTCTTTGGGCACAATGGAAAATGGCCCATTGTGAGTTCAGGCTGATAAGTGACTCTGGCATCGAAGTTTACCTTGGATAAGTTCTGGAGCCTTAACAGCACAATTGGGTGTGTTTGTTAATGGGGAGCCTCTTACCCGTAAAGTTACCCCAAAACGCGGAGGGGAACTCACAGCAGCTGTGAGTCAGGGCAGGCCAGGGCCCAGGGTTTGACATGAGAGAAGCAGTGTAGCTTTTTTAAGCAATTTGCTAGAAGGGGAATTCCATTCTGAAACTTCCTGTATTGATGGTGTGATGTTCCCTGCTGATTCATTTGCAGTGTGTACCGCGGCCTCCCTCAACAGCTCTTGACAAACTTATGCAAATCATAGTGGAAATTAGCTTTTACTTCCTTCTAAGGGAATTTTTCCTTGGCTGCTGCCAAATCAGATCAGCCCAATTAGCTGCCTTCTGGAGGTTTGAGGTTCGTAGCAGGGACTGAAAAAAAAATAAAAAGAACCAAACTAAAAAACCTGCAACCCACCAAAAAATATTTGTTTTTCAAATTTGTTTTTCCCCTCTACAAGATTACAGTAACCTATGGCTGGATATTTATAGCAAAACCCATCTGATATTGGAGAAAACTTTTAGAGCATCTTCTGATGGTGACTGAGCCTTCTCTTACTGGAGATGTGTTAGGTGTTAGTTGTGTTGCCAAGTGTTTAGTTCTTTCGGAGTAAGTCTTTTTGTACAGCTCTTCAGTTTTCTTTGTAGCTCCCAAGAAGGGGTGAGGCCAGGAGGGGAAGTGAAGTTTCTTTGTAGTGGTGCTGCAGTGGTGCCTCTGCAGGAATGGCTGCTGAGGGCTGGTGGGAGCTGAAGTGTCATTCAGGTGTAGATGGGAAGAGTAAGACTAGGGAGAGGTAGTGACCAGGTGGAGAAAATTCCTGAATTCTGAGAGCAGTTACCTTCAGTGCAGTGCTTATTCCTGGAGTGCTCTCAGGGAACGCAGGGTGTTGGATCCCCAGAGCGACAAATCGGGCTGGAATACAGAGATGTTGAAAGTTTGCCAGAACCATTATCAGCATAAGAGCTGATTGCACTGCAAATACTAGTGCTTGTAAAACAGGAGAGGTAGTTTCCTCTTATAAGTTCTGGAAACTTATTGATATGAGCTGGTGAATAATTAAGAAGAATTTTTGCACTGATACGTGGTTTCTGACATGGTTGTCAAACTTTGTTCTTCAACTGCCATGAGCTGTTTGCTCATCCAGCACTGATCATGCTCACAGGAGAGGTTTTCATTTTGTGCAAATAGTGCAATTGTAGCTGAGTTTTTAAGCCATAATGTAATGAAGAAGCATTTTTTGTTAATAAAATGTCTTGTTTTCCTGAAGTGATCAGAACAACTTAGCAAACAAACCCCCAGTGAGGGAGCAGTGCATCCTGGTAGGGGACAGCCACTGGCATTAGCTGGCAGTGTCAGACTAAGGAGGTTTGGGATGACATTGTGCTTGGGGCTAAAAATAACCATTGGGAGTCCAGGATTGAAGCAGAGGCTGTTTCAGAGCAGCTGCAGCAGTTCCAGCTGCTCCTTCCCAGGGACGATTTGGGTGTTTGCTGGTATCCTGACATGTTCAAAGGAACAGTGAGGCTGGGCAGGTCTGAGTGAGGGTGTTTACATGAGATGAGCACCAAATGCTTCCTGTGCTCCTCAACACTTCACTGAAGCTTGTCCAACTTGCTGGCTCCCTTTGCTTGGTGCATTGCCTGACTTGTCTGTACTGAATGAGTAATGAAATCCTTAATTTTCTCCTTCGATGCAGCCACGGGAATAAAGAAGTGTTCTCCTGCCGAGGTATCCTTCTGGCTGTCCAGTGGTTCTGGGACAGGGGACACAAGGATATTACAGTCTTTGTGCCATCGTGGAGGAAGGAGCAGCCCCGACCAGATGTACTCATAACAGGTGTGGAAATAGGAAAACCAAAAGTAGCTTTTCAGGCTGACTCTGTCACTTAATGAGCTTGCAAAGTTCTGGCTTAGTCAGTAATTAACTTCAGAGTGGAAGGCCTGAGTAGTAGGACATACAGTGAGCTGAGCTGACCAGGGAGAATTAGTCATTAACTTTTCCCATAAGCAAGTTTTTGCCTGAATCAGATGAAATAATTCCAAATCCAAGAAATAATACTGCTCTGTTTCATAACTTCTTGTCTTTTACTTCTTTAATTTTTCCCTCTTTGAGGGATATACTTTGTGCTGTATTTGACTGAAGCATATTTAGTCAGAATTACTCAGATTGAGGGGAGTTTACTCTGAACTTGCAAACACTGGTGATTTCCGAGTAACTCAGAACAGAGATGATCAGGGTTGAGTTGCAGTCTGGGTTGTGGGGAGATAAAATGACTTCACATGAATTTTGTTGTTTTCTTACAATATTAGTCTGCCTGTGTGAGGGCTTTTGGGCTGTGCGGGTGTGCTCACGGGCTGTGCGGGTGTGCTCACAGCTGTGCTTGCTCTAGACCAGTACATTCTCCGTGACCTTGAGAAGAAGAAGATCCTGGTGTTCACCCCCTCGCGGCGGGTCGGGGGCAAGCGCGTGGTGTGCTACGACGATCGGTTCATCGTGAGGTTGGCCCACGAGTCCGACGGCATCGTCGTGTCCAACGACACCTACCGGGACCTGCAGAACGAGCGGCCTGAGTGGAAGAAATTCATTGAGGAGCGCCTGCTGATGTATTCCTTCGTTAATGACAAGTATGGTCTCATCTTCCTGGCCTTTTAAAAGTGATCTGTGTGAGCATGCTGGCTTAGTTTAGTGAAGCAACAGCAAGTGAAAAGAGCAAAATGGTGTTATGGAATTATAAAAAAAACCCAAACAAAACAATAGAGATACAAAGGTAAAGGGAGTTGGAGGCATCTCAGTAGCTGCTTATGGTGTGGAGCTCCAAGGAGAGCTCCAGGGCTTGATTTCCTCACAGGACAGTTGTTAGCAGGCCCAGCAGCAGGTATGAATTCTGGTCAGCAACCAAGCACTAAACCTCTTCTGTGCCTGAAGGGAAGCATTTTGTGCTGGTGTGGACTGGGTGATAGGAGAGTTATCTCTGTAGGAAATGGGAGAGTTTTGTAGGGCTTAGATTGCTTTTAATCTTCAATGAAATGATAGACTGTGAGAAGAAATGAAACCCTAACCCAAGAAAGTGAACTGCTCCTGACTGAGGTTTGTTTTCCTTTAGGTTTATGCCTCCAGATGATCCTTTAGGGCGTCATGGCCCCAGCCTGGATAACTTCCTCAGGAAGAAACCTGTGGTGCCAGAACACAAGAAACAGCAGTGCCCTTATGGTAAGACCTGCCCTCCTACATGTGAAGGTTGAGGTGTCTGTGCAAGTGTCATTCATAATTTAGTCTACTCCAGCTGCTCATTCCATGCTCTGCCTTTCCTCGCAGGGAAGAAATGCACTTATGGAATTAAGTGTAAGTTCTACCACCCTGAAAGGATCAACCAGCCCCAGCGCTCACTAGCTGATGAACTCCGTGCCAATGCAAGGCTGTCTCCAACCAGAAGCACTAGTGCCAAGGAGGATAAAAAGGGCAAAAGAGGCTCCCAGGCAGAGCTCTTGTGCTCTGTGCCCACAGAGAGTGACAAAACCTCTTTGCAGAAGGTCTCTGGAGAGAGGAAGAGCTTGGCCCACAAAGCCAAGCCCAGCGACATTCTACTTCAGGCTAAAGGCTGTGTGTCAGGCAGTGTCCCCCCAAACAGTGGCAGCCACAGGTCCTCTGACAGGTACCAGCAGCCTCACATGGACTCTCTGTCTTATATCTCTCAGGAGCATCTTGACTCAGGCATTGGGTCTCTGGAGAGCCAGCTGTCTGACATGTGGCCTCACAGATATACCAATCACTGTGATCATTCCCACACTGAGCAGGTGCCTGTCTGCACCTGTGGTAGACAGAGACCCATCTACCCACATTCTCCCAGCTTAGACCAGAATGGCCTGGTCTCTTACAAGCATGGCTCCCATAAATCATCTTCCTCCAGTGCTAGCTTCCTACAGTACAGCCCTGAGGTGTCTCACTCAGGAGCACCCCGTTCTTTCTCAGGCTATGGGGTGCCTGTGCACCCGGGCAGCGCGGGGCAGTTCAGCCTGCCCGGTGAGTTCAGTGCCCCCACGCCGCACTCGCGGGAGTTCTGGTCCGAGCCGTACCCGCTGCCTCAGGTGAGATCCCCCGGCGCACACGACCCCCGGGCGGTGCAGAGGGCCCCGGGCCCAGCCTATGGGGACTCAGGGCCCTGGGCTGACCCGGAGCAGTTTGCAGAGGAGAGGGCCAGTGTGCATGTCAAGCTGTGTGGCATCTTCCACCCACACCTGGTGGATGCTGTGATGAGCCGTTTCCCGCAGCTGCTGGACCCCCAGAGGCTGGCGGCCGAGATACTCACCTACAAGGCTCAGAACCCAGGCATGTGAGGCAGGTGCTGAGGGCAGCCAGCCAGGGGAGAACTTAAGGGGCTGTGTTTGCAGCTGCCACAGATGCCTTCTGAATGCTCTTTCTTATTCCTTTGGAATTCCAGTTGGATGCTGGATGCCATATTTGGTGTGCTCACAGCAAATTCTGCTCCAGCCATACTGTATGACCTTTGGGGAGATGAGTGCACCCAGGGTCCTGCCTTCCCCAGGTGCTGCTGAGTGGGAGTAGAGGCTGCAGCTCCAAAGCAGGACCGGACCATTCCTTCGGGGTTCATGGGAGTCTGGCACATCCTGAGTTACTGCAGTTGTCTGGAACTGGATGTGACCTTGCCCCTCCCATTACCTTCAGCTTTAAGATGGCTTCATGCACTATGGGACATAGAGGGAACACTCAAGGGAGGGGCTTTGAGAGAAGGGAGTTTTGACCTTTGCAGTGGCCTGAGGCTGGCTTGTGAAGACCCAAATGTGTTGTCCAAGCTGTTCTTAGCTCCTGACTAAGCTTCCTTCCTAAGTCACACTATGCAGATCTGTGGCAAGTGTTGAGTTATAAATCTAGTCTGAAGCTGGGTTTAGCTGACTTTATTTGGCTTTACTGGTGCACTTCTTTAACGATGCTTTCCACAGCCCTCCCACCTCAGCTTACCTTCTTGGGGTGAGGTAATTCTCCCATACAGACCACAAGTGCTTACTGAGCTGCTCAGCTCCTGGAGACCAGGAGCCAGCACTGCTCCAGAGCTGCATGTGCTGACAACTGCAGTGTCTGAGCAGGTGGGTGACCCAAGCATGCTGTGGGTATTGCTCTGGGATGGTCACCTTCCTGGTTCCTGGCCCAGAGTGATTCTGTATGGCATTGATGAGGATTTATGTGCCTTTTGCCTTCAGACAGCAATAGAACAGCTATAGTCACATCTGGACTACTGCCAGGGCCCTTCCTGAGGAGTCCTTAATATTTTTCTCTGTAAAGCTATTGCTTCATCTTCCTCCTCACCCATGTTCCCACATCCCTTTTGGCTAGAGCAGCATCCAGAGTTGTAGAATAAGACTTGCTTGGCAAGACTGTTCCTGTTTCATTTCCTCTTATTCTGTAAAATGTTTTCTACTGTAGATACTGTAAGAGATTTTAAATATGCAAAACCAGTTGCTGTAGTAATTGGTTCTGGTCCTGGAATTTTGCTGTGCCTGGGATGCAGAGATGTTCCTGGCACTTGCAGGCCAGAAGCAGTTGATTTGTTGATACACATTGTATCTGTGTGTGTTGTTGTTTTCTAAATACAATACGCCCTTCTGTGGTTAAATCAAGGTCATTGAGTGGCAAATTAGGAAGTGGAGAGTGGAATGCAGCTGGTCCTGGAATCCTCCTGGGAACAGTGTTTTCTATTCCTGCTCTTTCCTCTGATGTCCGAGGAGTGACCTGCCCAGACTGGCACCATGTGCCATGAGACCACAGGGACACAGAAACCTGTATACCTGGTTAATAATGATACATTACAAATAAGTAATGTTTCATGTTAGTAAGCAAAATGCTTCTTAATTTTAAGTAACCTGATACTTTGCATATTTGTAAATTACAGGAAAAATGGTTTTTAATGTTATTGTCCAGCACTTTGCTGCTTGCAGCTTTAATCAGTGCTGTTCTCACCTCAGCTGTGTTACCTGGTGAGGTGGGTTTGGGTTTCTGGTGGAATGCTGGTATCTGCTGCTTCTCTTGCAATCAGAAGATTAACATTTTGTACTCCCCAGCTGACACTTGCTGAAATTTCTGTATCACTATGCAGTATAGTCATGTACTGAGTGGCTATGTGACAGCCATGGCAAAGAACTGTTATATAAATAAAAACTGCTGAGTTGACATATGTGGTCTCTGGTGGCTTTTTGGAGGAACACTCAACATTTTGGCTGGTGTTCCTGGAGAAGTCAGAGAAGTTATCCTTCCTCCCCGAGGTTCCTCTGACAGGCTTCCATCTCTGTATGCAGTCTGAGGGCTTGTTATTGACAGGCAGTCAGACCAAAACATCCAAGTGCTGTGGCAGATAAGAGCATGTGCAGTGTTTGCTGTTTATTTGGCAGCACTGGGGTTTCTCAGTGCCTGGGGCAGTGCTGGCAGGGGAAGGTGGAATGAGAGTCAGTTGTGGGTGTCTTGAGTGCTAAAGCATGGAACACTCAAGGGGATTTTGAAATCAATGTGAGTTATGTTCAGTTTTAAGGGGCAATTCCATGGTACAGTCTGGGGAAAAAAGTACATATTTTATCCAGTTACAGCACATTTATGTCAGATGTTGAGTGTGGAATATGTAAACTCTAAAGTGTCCAGACTTTGATCTGGAGGTTTGTTATGGACTGGGATGGAAGTGCAGCAGGAATATCAGTGTTCACATTGCTGTGTAAGGATCTTCCCCTCCCACCTGCTTCAGTGCAGCACAGCATGTTCTTATCTCCCTGGTTAAATAACTTTATGGTCTGTATTCAAACTTGGCCTCTTCCTTTACCACAGGGCGATGACTCTGTAGTTAATCAGAAACAAGGGAGGCAAGTGCTGCCGGAGACAGCTGCATTTCAAAACAAACTTGGAACCTCGGTCTGAAAGGTCTTTATTGGCTGTGGCAGAGGAACTCTCTGGGGACGTCACTGCAGTGACAAAGCTCACATGGCTCTGTGTGTGTGTGGTGAGTGGAGTGGTGTCTCACATCTGAGCACACCTTTAACCAAGGGGGGAATTTGCTCCTGTCCTTAGTGGGGTCTAGTTGAAAAATACTGCAGTCTTAAAGCTGGTTTTCCTGTAAAATGACCTTAATATGTCATTTTAGTTTTGCTGGAATGGGGGTATGTTTAGTTTTGCTTCTCTCAAAGCTGGACTTACACAATTACAGGAATCAGTGCAGAGGTTCATTATCAGAGCAGTTTGACCAAATCTGTGGCTCTCCCAAAGTTATTCCTGTAAACTGCTGCATGTGCTGCTGGCCCATCCAGCCACCATCCCACTGCTGGTCTGGGAATTCTCTCCTTCCCTCACATGAAGTTCTGCAGGAGCAAACCTGCCCTTAGGGCATCATGTATGTTCTGGGTAAGCAGGTGCCAGGAGCTTGGGAAATGGGAATGCTGATTGGAACTGCTGCTGCTGCACATTTCCCCCCAGTTGTACAGTTTGCAGTGAGCTGGTGATGTTGCCCACCTGGGCAGCCTTGCTGGTCTGTCAGTGCAGGGTTTTGGGGTACATCCCGTGGCTCAGCACTTCCTGGGGCTTGGTGGGGAGAGCCTGCCATGACTTCTGGGTGTTTGCTTTGTGTCCTGAGCCAGCTAAAATGGGTCAGATCTGCTTGTCAGCTCGTTAGGCTGTTGCAGGGAAGGAGGTTGCACATGGGCTTGTTGGAGGTTTCCTGTGCCCAGGGGGTTCCCAGCCCTCATCCTGTCAGCCCTGTGCTACTGAAGTCTTGTCTTGAGCTCCAGGGGAGGCTGGTTCCTCTGAGCAGCCCAGCCTGCTCCTTGGGGCTCACTTGCCTCTTCCCAGCACCACAGCCCTGTGCTACCCTTGCTCACTGAACTTCCATTTGAGCTCAACTGGTTCCCCCCATCAGGAAATTTCCAGGATGTGTCCTGTCTCAGTTCTAACATTTTAATGCATTTCCAGAGGCAGGAATATGACCCAAGATTCCTGCGCATGCCATGGGAAAGGGGCTGATGAGTAATGGGAGCATGTGTGTGTGCCCTCATGGGGGATATAGTGATGTCACCCACCTGGGATTCCCATGCATGGGAGCAGAGTCTGCAACAGCCCACTGTGTTCCCATAACAGTGAGGCTGCTGCTCTCCCTGCAGAGACAAAGAGGGGTCCCAAACACAGCAGCAACTCTGCACTCTACCCCAGAGTACTTTTGCAACACAGCCTTGCTGTAAGACAGAGCTGCAGGAAGTGAGTAACTGCAAAATAAATTTTGCGCCTAAGAGAACAGAGAGGTGCTGGGGAAGAGCTGGATGGTGGGAGGGGAGGCTGGTGCTGGGGTGGGATGATGATGGCAGTGCTATCTGTGCAAGTGCCATCGGCACTCACCCTCCAACCATGTGTTTTTTTCAGTCCTGTCACCTGCTTCCCTCGGGGATTAGGCCCTGAGGGTTATATGCCCTATACCCCCGTGCTCCCCAAGGCCAGGGGTTGCCCCAGGGAGCCAAAGATCTGGCTGGGAGAGCAGCTGCCAGCTCAGCTCTCATGTGAAGCCACGGGCTGGGAGCAATATTGCACAAATGTGTTGGAGCAAATACAGGCTCGGCTTGAGCAATAGGTCAGGAGGATTTGTGTGGTGTGGTGGCCTGGGAAAGGTTTCCATGGCCTGTGAGGTGGCTCTCTGGGGGCAGTGGGGTGAGGAGCTGCCCACCCATGGGGCTGCTCCAGCAGGCAGGGAGAACTGCTGGCTGCAGCTAATGCTGCTTGATGTCACCCTCCTCCTCCTGAGCCCTGTCCCTGCCACTGTGGGGCTGGGACGGGGATTTCCAGCCCAAGGATTGCTGCAGAAGAGCTGAGCAGTGGCTGCAACAGGGGCAGGACCTTGTCACATCACTGCAGAGCTGCTGTGGGACATGGCCAGTGCTCCCACAGTCTTGGTGTGGATGCTGCTGTGATTCTTGCAGGAGAAGGGTGGCTGGTTTGGGGCTGCAGTGGCATCCCCAGAGTGGCTCATTTGCAGGACCTGGTTTACTTTGGTATTTCTGAACAGCACGGGGCTGTCCCCTCTCAGCCAGGTGGTGTGTGAGTGAGTCAGGCTGCTGCTATTCGTGTTGCATCAGTTCCCTGTGTGTGGGAGCTGCATAGACACGTTGGAAGGAGGAATCCCTGCTGATCCCTGCCTGCTGCAGGAGCCTGTCCCCAGCCCTTGCCACAGGTGGGTGCTGGTCCTTGCTCTGCTTCAGTGAGAGCTTTTCCTGTCCCCCCTCCTCAGATTGCTGGGACCAGGGATGCAGCTGTCACAGCTCTGCTGGGAAAAGACCAGGCAGACACAAGTGATGGGAAGCAGCTGCCTGTATTGAACAGCCACAGCACAGTGGGGACCCCAGGATGGGGTGTTGGGCCAGCCTGGGCACACCCTCAGCCCTGCTCCAGTGGAGCTGGTGCTTCTGAGGCTCAGCATCCTGGCCTGAGCCCTCCTGGGGGATGAGGGGCCCTTGGCCACCCCAGGGGAGCCAGTTGTCCCTCGACCACTGTCGCAAGGAGCTGGCCCAGCATTGCAACATGTGCAGAGCAGCTGACAATGGGACTGGGTCTGGCCAACGAGGAAGTCAGTGGGTGAGTTTTGCAATCCATCAGCCCAGTGGCTCCAGCTTGTGGAAGGTAACTGGGGCCAGTGGTGACCAGACTGTTCCTGGAACCTTCCAACAAACTGCAGCAGATCTGGAGGATGTTCTTCAGTGGGCTCCACCAGATCCAGTGCCTGGGATGGCCCTGGGCAGGGGGGTGGCTGTGACCTGTCCTGGGGCCAGCAGTTCACTCTGCCCCCCCTCCTGACTGGTTCCTGCTCCTGAGAAATGGCTGCAGTTCTGCTGGGCAGGGCTGGGCCCGGCTGGCACTGAGGGACAGAGGCATACACAGGGACATGGGAACATAGCTGGAACTGCACCATCCTGGCCTGTGTCCCGAGGGCCCTGGGCAGGGGGGATTGCTGATGCCCCGCTCACACCTTCACTTACTTTTTCTGCCTGTCAGGCTGGGTGGAGCCCCGTGGTTGCCACAGTGGCTCCATCCACCGGTGTCCTGGAACAGAGCAGAGGGGCAAGAGGGAATGTGATGGCCAGAGCTCTGCCAAGTGTGGGAGCACCCAGCCAGGCTCCTAGTGGGACCTGGTGCAGAGAACTGGGGGCTTTTCCCAGCCCCCTCCTCCCAAATACCTCCCAGTGCCACCCAATGCCCAGGTGGGAGCTGGTGGGCTTGTCACGCTGCCCATTGGCAGAGGTCAGGACATTGCCCTGTCCCCAGGTCTGGTGGCAGGTCCCCCCTCCCCAACCACTGGCTCCCCGTACCCCCTCCAGTCCCAGCCACTACCTTCTGGGCTCTCTCCCTCGCTCCCACTGGCACTTTGATCCTCTGCTTCCCCCAGCAGCTCAGGGCTGTCACTGCTGTTCCACTGCCACGGCAGCTCCTGCAGCTGGGACAGGGTGTGAGGGTCTGAGGTGCCAGAAGGGGCTGGGGGGAGCTGGGACCCCGTGGGAGACTTACCCGCTGGCGCAGGCTCTGTTGTTCCCGCAGCAGCTCCAGAAACCGGCTGCTCCACAGCAGCTTCTCTGCACCCAGCTCCGAGCAGAGGAAGCGGATGTCGGCCTCCAGCCCCTCCAGCCTCTCCAGCACAGCCTCACAGTCATCACCACGCTGCTGCCGCTGCACCACTGCCCTGGCACCACAGCAGCTCAGCTCCTGACAGCATCTGTGACACCTGCCAGCCCCACCCTCTGCCCCAAGGACATCCTCGGGATGGGGACCCACCTGTCTGCCCAGGCTCCAGTGCAGAATCAGAGTTCCCATCCTCCTCCTCTTTCTTCTCCAGTCTCAGCTGCAGTGCCATGCCAAGCTGGAAGCCAACATGGACAGTGGGGACTGACATGTCCATGGGTAGCCAAGCCTGGATGGCCCCTGGCATTGACCCTGCCAGGAAAACTCCCCTGGTGCCACCCAGTGAACTGTGTCACTGGGCTTGGCCATGTCCCAGGGGCTGGTAAATGCCACAGTCCCCATGGTGCAGGGGCACGTTGGGGGAGTTACCTCCTCTGTGACCTGGAAGGCGCTGTCCCAGCAGCTCTTGTAGCAGATCAGCAGGACCTGGGGAAGAGGACACCTCACACCTGCTCTGGGGAGTGCAGAGCCTGGAGTGATGTCCCCATGTCCCCAGGGCTCTTGGGCAGAACCATACAGTGCCTTGAGCCAAGAGGGTCCCAGTCCTGCAGCTATGGTACTGGATGGTGTGGTGACACCCCCCAGTTGCACCAAACCACAGTCCCCAGCACCACCAGTACAGAGACTGCACCCCAGCACCCCTTTGCCCTGGCTCTGGGCACGCAACACATTTGAGGCAGACACAGGTGCATAAAGGTCCCCGGGGAAGGTACAGACCCATGTCAGCCTCCAGAGCCACCACAGCCACCGCAGTGTCGTCCCGAGGAGCGACAGGAGCCACCAGCACCCAGCACGCAGGAGCCGCCTCCACCATGGCACGGGGGGTCTGCGCTGCCGGCCCATGGGACCCTACAGGCCAGGGACAGAGGTGACAGCCCTGGAGCAGCCGCCTCACTCTGTACACTAAAGGGACACGTGGCAGCACACGCCACTGTCTATCCCAGCTCGCCATGTGCCAGGACAAAGAGAGGGAGCCTGAACGTTTGCAAGGCCAGACCCCCTCATGTGTGACATGCTCAGCAAGGACCCCCACTGCCCACTCCCCTCTGCCCCCTTACCCAGCCATGCGCCGTGCGCAGCCCCTCCTGCCCCGTGACAACCCTCGGTGGCCACTTGCTCAGGCCAGATGAACTCCTGCCTAATCCTCTTGGTGATGAGGCTGTGCAGGGATTAGCATTTCCCTGCTCCACCTTTGGGGGCCATAAGGACAGTAGCTGCTCTGCAGCCCTTGTTTTCTCTGCTCAGGATCCATCTTTCACAAAGGACTCAGGATTTATTTCTAACCTCTTCTTATAGCTTTCATGAGCATTCAGCCTGAAGTCAGCTCCCTCTGACTCCTGTGCCCAGGCACTGGCCATCCTGAGGGTCTTTAGTCACTCAGGTTCTTTAGGAAGGAAAAGAGAAATCCTCAGAAACTAAATGGGTGTTCCAGGCATAACTGCCAGAGTTAGCAGGCAGCTGCCCAGTGGCAGGACTCAGCAGGGAACAGCTGTGCCTTTAACTGAACCAAGCATTTGCTGGTTTGCTGTCTAATCAATGTGCTACCCCCAGGCTGCTGCCATCAGACAGTGGCCTCTGCAGGACAGGCTGTTCCCTCCTTGGGTGACAAACACCACTGGAGGCAGGAATGGCTGTGTTTCCCTCTTGTCCCTGTAGCATCCCAGTGTGTCACAGGGAATGTGGAGCTGACTGACCTGGCTGCACAACCCGCCTGCACACAGGGCTCTGAGCCACACAAGCTCTTTGCTGCTTAAAAATGTTCTGCCCCAAAAAGCCTGGCAGATTTCCTCAAGGTCAGAGGTGCAGTGGAGACTTCAGCCTTTGAAGTCCAAGCACTCCAGCCATCCCTGCTTGGAGCAGCAATGGGAGGACTGCTTTTGTACCAATGACCAGGAATCAAAACCATCAGCTGAGGGGTCTCTTTTCCAGAACTATGAAGCAGCAAGGCCTTGTAATTTATGCTGTTTCCTAGATCTTCCACCCCTGAGGATTTAACTTCTGTAACTTAAAAAACACAGAAGTAGGCCGGCTTTGTAGCTTGGCCTTTAAGCTGCTCCATCCTGATCACCCTGCCCTGCCAGGAGAAGCAGCCACCAGCCCTGAGCACAGAGCCAGCTCCCTGGGGATAAGCCCTCCCGGAGCAGAGACATAGCTCCCTGTGGGATAAGCCAGTCCCTGAGCAGAGACACGGCTCCCTGTGGGATAAGCCCTCCCTGAGCAGACATGGCTCCCTGTGGGATAAGCCAGCTCCCTCAGGCAACAAACACGAAGCTGTCTTCATCCTGGACCAGACCCAGGCCAAGGGAGAACTCTGCTCCTGTGCCTCCACCTTCACTCAGGTCCTGCCCTGCACAGACTGGGGTGCCTGGAGGGAGCTGAGAAAGGTCCCAGACCCCAGGGAATCAGAAGTGCAGCAGAATGGATGAACCCTTGGCTGTTCCAAGGGCCATACACACTCCAGGGGCTCAGTGACACCCCTGTCCCATGGCCCCTTTACCATCAGCAGGGGTTACACAAACACATCCCAGCACCGGTTCCAATGGTAACTCCCCACCCTGAGTGAAGCAAAGCTCAGTTCAACAGCAGCACCGAGATCCTGACCTGGCTGCTGACCCAGTGAACAACCCCACCCCTCTGTGCTGCTCCAGAGACAATCCCACTGGCTCATCCCTGATCCACAGGCAATCTGCCAGCACCAACAGAACCCATGGATATCCCAGTCCAGCCTTGAAGCAGGATCAGCCAAACATGGCTGGAGATCAGAGCCCGGCACTCCCTGCAGCACTGAGTCACAGCCACCTGGGGAGAGAAAGCACCAAGGGAACCTCCCAAGGGCCACAGGACAAGGAACAGCTCCTGTGTCAAAGGGGAAGAATTCTAGCAAAGTCCTCATAAAGCAGGTAGACTATAAAAAGCACCAGGAGTCAAAGTTTGGACTGAATAAACCATGGGAAGGGACAAATATGGAACTTTTATTGTTTATGTACAAATGACAGGAGATTGTATTAAAAAGAGAATCCACTCAAAGTCAGCAACAGCAAAGAGCGAGTTGGCTCTGAGCTCTGGCCCTTCCTGCACCTAAAGCACTGGGAGATGGTGTTTACAATGAAAGAAAGAGAAAAGGGTTAGACCACCTTCTGCTCTGCTTGAGTAAGAATCAAACAAGCTGCTTCACAAAATGAAGAACCTTCACTACACGGATTAAACAAAGAAACCTGAAGTCAATTTGTAACTATACACTTTGGCTTTAAAAAAAAAACCACAACAAAACCAAAAACAAAACCAAACCTACAAAACTAAGTATCAGCAACAAAAGTAATCTAAGTCTCACAACATGGATGGGACACACTGAATCCTACCCCAATTCCAGTGGCAAAGGAAATGCCTCTCTGTGGGCCTGCAGGTGACAGGGGGGCAGCAGCATCAGCCATTTCAGGACGTTCCCGACCAAGGTGGAAGCACAGAACAGTCAGGAATTCGGGACTACTACTACAACTACACCACCTTCGTCTTCCTGCAACTCAGGTGATTAAAAAATGATGCAAAGTACATGGTCCAGGATTCCCTCTCCCATTCCCCCCATCCAAGTCCCTAAGAGTGAGTCACTCCAGCTGCAGCTGCCATTCTGCTTCAGGGCTTCTCAGTGGGGAGTCACAGACCAAAATCCCAGGAGCATCAGCACTGATGGCTCTAGTAGTCCTGCAGAAAAAGGACAGCACATGCATGTTAACATCTTCCCACCTATGATTCTGCTCTTGGAGTTGGGGGATCTCAGTCCTCTCATCTCACACAACATTAATTGCAGGCAAAACAGGGTTTTTTCTTGTAGCTAAACACTGAAAAGGATGGATCCTTCCAACCCTGAGCATCAACTCAAACCAGACGCCTTTGATGCTCCAGATCATGACAAGGTAATAGGACGCAAACCAGCTTTTTCCAGAAGTGCACAGGAGTTACCTGTGACAAGGGCTCAGAACAGCACACCTGGGCTGATCTCACACCTTGACTCTCCTCAACCACGAAAATAAGAACTTAAATGACAGCAGAAGGGAGGGGGTTTTTAAGCTTAGGAGTCAGCCAGCCCCTCGGGAGCAGAAGTGAGCAGTGAAAACACAGACAGAGCACAGATACTTACGGCTCTTGGCTTTTTGTTTAACTTGAGATCAATCCTGTGGTTGGAGAGACAAGAGAAATGTCCATGTCAATACCTGACCCGACACCAGAGCTACTGCACAGGGCACAGCTACGACAGAGACTACGGTTAATCCATCCATTCCCAACTGGCTGAGCCAGGGCACTGTCCCAAGATTACTGGGAACGAGAGCAGCAGGAGAGGTGGAGTCATTATTTGCCAAAAAGCAGATTCCATCCACTCCCAGACAGAGTTAATCAAGGGGCACAATCAATCACAGGGCAGTTAGGCAGGTGAATAGGGGAAACTATGCATGCTCTATGTTAATTTAATCTGCCAGGGGTATAACTATGCCACAGGTAATTATCCAGACATAGTGTGAGGGTTATTTACTTGGATAGAGAGAGGAGTTAGGATGACAGGGATTATATGAGCCAAAGTTATTGAGCTTAATATATTTTTCCAGAAGGAAATATCCATGTCTATACTAACTCCTTAAGCAGCAAAGCCAGAAGAATCAGTTTTTAAACTAAGTTTTAAAGTTAAAAAGTTTTATCTATTTAAATATTGAACAGAAAGGTAAAGAAGAGTGAAGTTAATTTAATTTTTGCTGAAGTTATTAAATAAAATGTTACCTCCATCACGCTTTTCTGTTTTTAAAAAAAACTTCCCAGCCTAACCTAATATACATACCTACAATTAAACAGATAAACTAGGGGTTAGCAAGGTCTCAAAAGGCACATTGGTGTCTACACACTAACAACACAGCACAAGTACTAATTCAAGTCAAACTTACTCAAAGTCATAATCAAACATGCCAGACGGGCTGAGGGGCAGCATTTGAAAGGAAGAAAGCAATAGAAATTAATATACTAATGAATTAAATCAATTAGTTGATTAGCCACCCTAGCAAGATTGCTAAAAAATAAAATAAAATGAAATGAAACAAGTAATAAAGCCAATGTTCAAACGCCATCAAGTACTTTAGGTATTTTAACCAGGACTGGGCACAAAAAGCACTCTGGAATGGCAATCCAGAATCCCCCTCCCCACCGTTTTTCTGGGAACAAGAGGTGTTAGCACAGAGGTGGGTCTGGTTTATGGAGGGGATTTTAGGAGCTAAAAGAGGGGCAGCAGCCAAACTCTGAGAGTGCAGAGCTCAGAGGCGGAAGAGGAACCCGTGGGCTTGGAAAACCAAAGAGTAGGGGTCAGGGAGCAGCAGGGGCTGTGCTGCCAGGGCAAGGCAAAGCTGGTTCAGGCAGAGGCCACAGAACTCGGTGCCCAACTCAGCACTGGGCTGTTCCTCCCCACTCCTCCCCATCCACCCAGCACTGCCCTCCCAGATAAGGAGGAACCAGAGTCACTGGGTCAGAGCTGATTAGTTTGGTGACAGTCCCAGCCTGTCACAGAGATGTCACAGCATGGCCTCCAGACTCAGCTCTCCCCACAGCTGACACTGGTTGGAAAGCATTGACCATGGAATCCCATTTCAGCCCTGCTTTGCTAAGAGGGAACAGCTCTGTGTTCCTTCAAATACTTAGCCACAAAAATTGTTAAGCACACAGAAAATATCCATGTTGGAGGGAGCAGAGGGTGACAGCACAAGTTCTGCAACCTCCACCCTGTGTGTACCTGAAGCTGAACATCCCACCCACCCCAAGCTGCCCAGTCTGACCCAGTTCCCCACAAGGAACCCCAGTGAGGCCATGCTCCCTCAGGGGCCTGTTCCCAGCACCTCTCAGCTCTCCAGGAACAGGGGAGTGGAACCCAGAGGTGTGCTGGCAAATGGAAGAGCTTCTGAAGGAAGCAAACCACCAACATTTCTTTATATTTTGCTCTTTTTCTTACCAGGACACAGACCCACAGGTCTGGCTGGAGTAGGGCCTGTTAATGCCCTCGCTGCACACTCAGGTCATTGGGACTGGGTTGTTGCTTGGGGCTTTTTTTAACCTAAATATACTTGAAAATTGTTTGGTCTTGTCTGCCAAAATTTAGGGGACAGTCAGTAACAGCAATCACAATTTTAACAGAACTTTTATTACAGAAAAATTTAATCATCTTGTTTAAATTATCTATTTGGCCCTGCTAAGCATTACAAACAGTCAGTTCCTGCCTCACTGGGCCCCTCGGCACTGCAGGTGTGTCTGATGGGTCCTGGGGACACCGAGATGCCACAGCAGAGCACAGCAGGGCTCCTCTGTGCAGCAGCCTGGCCTGGCAGCAGCAGCCACAGCTGCACAGGGGAGGAACGTGAAGGAACACAGAGCCACACACCCTGTCTGGGGTGCTTCCCCTCAGCTCCTGTCGCTAAAGTCCAGGTTTATGGAATGGAGCAATGGGATTTATGTCATTTACAGCACCTGCCCTGCACCCCACCATGTTGCTGGCCATGGGTTTGTCCAGGGAAGTGCTTGGGAGAATTTGTTTGAAATGACAATTTTCTTAAGCTGTACTTCAGTTTTACATGTTGTTTCTCTGGACTTGTTCACGGATGTAGTTTCTTGTGTTATTCCTGAACTTCTTCCAAATATCTACAGGCAAAAAAAGAGATTTGAACTTCTTTGGATTCCCAGCTCGTGAGGAACCAAAGGGACATCCAGTCCTTTTGGATATTTGCCCAATTCAGGCTTCTGTAGGAAGGAAACTCTGACCTAAGAATTAAAGACATGCTAATGACTCAACACCTGATGAAGGAGAAAAAGGAGTTAAGCATTTTATGAGCACTGTACCTACCTCGTGTCCCCACCCCAACTGCCCCCAGCCCCCCTTGTAAACTTTTACCACTTTAAACCATTTCTCTCTTAAATTGTGTGGGCAGGTCCCTTAAAGAGGAAAGCCTGTCCCTACTCAGAGCCAACAGCTCAGAGTCAGCACGGACACTCCGGAGTTTTAAAAGCTCTGTTACTTCTATTAATCCTTAGGTCACAGCTCCAGCAATCCTTCCAGGAAGGTGCAACTCTGTAGTGTCTCCTCTCCATGGATTTCTGTGGTTTCCCTGCTCAGGGACTGACTCACAGGTAGTGTCACTGAGCCACCAGCCCATCACCCTCATCACACCTTAGGGGCAGAGTTGGAGGAGTAAATCCCATCAGAAAGAGTTATAGGAATCTGTTTCACATGAATTTTGGGTCAATTTAATAACAAACACTCTGAGGTGAAGGTGACTCAGTAACTCCTTTACGCCCTCACTAAGACTCAGCTGGGATGTGAGAGCTCGAAGGGGCTGGAGTGGAAATCCAGATACTGGAAGCGCCCACAACCCCCAGAACATTCCTTTACAACCTCCTCCAAAGAAAGCACTGAAATTCCTATCTTACTGGGCTCTGCAGAAACCAAGCAGCAAGCACAGGAGGTCAGGACCTGCTGGAAGGAATCAGCTTTATCCTCCTGGAGAGAAAGTAGAGCTGGAGAAGCTGCCCAGCACAGCTGTGCCACAGCTGGAGTGAGCACCCTGTGCCACTTGTTCAACTTCCTCAGCACCTTCCCCAGCTCAATACAAGGGCCCCAGAGTCCTGCTGAATTCCATGAGATAGAAGCACAGCTACAAACCAGGAAAACCACCCCAACAACTGACCCTAGCTGCCCATTATTCCAAAGCCCACTGTTTCCTTCCAGACAATAAATTCCATCCAGCCCCAGCCACCTGTTCAGGTGTCGCAGAGGCTGCTGATTCCACTGACCTGTGTCTGTTTTTGTTCTTCCGCTTTTTGTGGCTGCTGTGGTGGCTCCCGGAGGAGGTGGAGGAAGCAGCTTTCTGGGGCTTCACCCCTTGCACGGAGCCATCCAGCTCTTCAGCATCCTCCTGGTTGGGCTCATTCTCCTGGTTGTGGAAGTCTGGAGAAGTGTCACTCTCTGTGCCACTGCCTGGCTCCCCTAGAGGGGGACAAACCCTGGTGAGTACCAGGGTGAGCTCCCAGATGCCCTGGCACAGCCCTGAGAGGGACAAACAACCCCAGAACAGCAGCACAGACATCTGAGCCCTGCAACACTGGAAGATGAATCACAGAACCTGGAAAACATCACTGCAGGACACACAAGAAGCTGCTCCTCAGCAATGAGGCTCTCTGGAACTACATCCCATTTAGGTGCTGATGACAAAAGCCTTTTTAAATATCCTGCAGGTGAGTGGCCCCTTCCTACATCCCTCACTACTGGCTGACACACCTGCAAGTGATGAGGTGCTTCACCTCTTCCAGACTCTTCCTCCAAAAAGCAAAAAAACCCATTTCAATTAGTTTTTCACACCACAAACCCCTGCTGAGCACAGAAGGTACTCAGGAAACTCAACTCCAGTTGTTCCTCACAGCACCCACTGGAATGGCCGGGAACTGCCCAAGGGCAGCAGCTGCAGGGCCTGGGTCAGGGACCTCAAGTCCAGCCCAGATCTGGAGAGCTGAGACAGGGCTGAATGGTGAGGAGAGTGAAATTCTTCCCAAATTCCCAGAGAAACAACAAAGTGACTTACGTTTCTCTATGAGCTGGTCCTGGACTCCAGCTAAAGCACTGACAGCCTGCAAAACCAGAAGGGATGTCAAGGCAAGCAGGGACTCAGAGCACACAGCTCAGCTCACACAGACACCCCTTGGCAGTGCCCATGGCACTTCACGGCTCAGGGGGTCTGGGGCAGAGCCAGGGGACAGCAGTGACAGCAGAGACACCAGTGACAAGGGCAGGAGGTTCTGACTGCAGTGCCCTCCCATACCCAGGATACCCTGAAAAGGGGCTCTGGAAGAGGCTGTGGGGTGGGATGAGGATGCTCAGGTCAGGGAAACAGGGCAGGTACAGGAGTTCAAATGGAAAAGTGGTGCTGCAGCAGCACAGGTGAGCACGGCAGAACTCGGACAAAAAGGGATGGGGACAGGGAAGGAAACTTTCAAGGAAGGGATGAAAACAGGGAAAGGGGCAAGGATGGGGACAAGGAAAGAGACAGGGATAAAAACAGGGAAGGGGATGGGGATGGAGACTGGGACATAAAAGGGGACAGCGATGGACATGGGGACAGGGAAGGAGACAAGGATGAAAACAGGGATGAGGACTGGAACACAAATGGGGACAGGGCTAGGGACCGGGGCAGGGATGGTCATGAGGTCAGGGGCATTTGCTGGTCCTGCCAGTGCCCATCTCGGCACTCACCGCTGCCGAGGTAACCGAGGACTTGCTGAAGAGCCTCTCGGCCTCCTTAAACTTGCGGTTCCTCCGGTCGTTTTTGCTGTTGGAGTTCCTGAAACAGAGACAGGCGCGATGGGGGGGC